>PVHP010016925.1:0-35183 GCA_004024765.1 Zapus hudsonius | reverse complement strand
TGTGCAAGGTTGCCTGCATGGAGCCCGATGGAGCCATGAGGATGAACTGTGGGTTGCAATGGAGACCCAGTGAATTCCAGGACTATGGATGGGTGCCAAGGCGAGCTGCCAGCACCGGATGACGTTTTCCCGGACTGTGAGTAGCCGAGCTGGAGGGGTGGAATTGAATCTCCAAGAGACTTGTGTTATTGGTTAGAATTATTGAACTTGGAGTTAGAGATTGATGCTGCCCTGCTTGTTTTAAATCTTGTATTGGCCAATCTGTTTTTGCTGTGCCTCATGTTTTGCATTGTGAATGTTCTGTGCCATTATGGGTTTATTTTTGGTATTATGGCTCAATTGAAAGCTGTGGGGACTTAAGAGTTGAGCTGAACACATTGTATTTATATCATGTATGATTATTAGTTTGTGGGAGCCAGGGGTGGACTGTCATGATTTGATCCAGGTGTCCCCCACAAACAAATGAATGTGTTCTCAATGATAAATCCTTAGCTGATGGCAGTTCGGGAATTACAACCTCACTAGAGCTGTGTTGTTGGAGCGGGCTTTTGGGGTTATAAGCCAGCTCCCCCTTGCCAGTATTTGGCACACCTTCCTGCTGCTGTTTGCAGTGCTGTGGCAGAGGTGATGTCCAGCCCTCTGCTCATGCCATCGTTTTCCCTGCCAGAATGGAGTCTCCCCTCGAGTCTGTAAGCCTAATAAACCCATTCCTCTACAAGCTGCTTTTGTTTGGGTTTTTTCTGCGCAGCAACTAGAAAGCTGACTGCAACACACTGCCACACCTGGTCCATTTTATCTCTTTTTTAGCAGAGAGAGATAGAAGAAAAACAGAGAATGGGTGCACCAGGGCCTCCAGCCACTGCAAACAGACTCCAGATACATACATTGCTTTGTGCATTTTGCGTTACATGGGTACTGGGGAATTGAACCCAGGTCATTAGGTTTTGCAGGCAAGTGCCTTAATTGCTGAGCCATCTCTCCAGTACCCCATTTTCTTTCCTTTTTTTTTTTCAGGTAGGGTCTTGCTCTAGACCAGGCTGACCTGGAATTCACTATACAGTCTCAGGGTGGTCTCAAACTCATAACGATTCTCCTACCTCTGCCTGCTAAATGCTGGGATTAATCATTTTCTTTTTTAATGTAGATTAAAAAATTATTTGCAAATGCAGGGGAGGAAGGAAGAGAGAATGAATGGGTGCGTCAGGGCCTCCAGCCACTGCATATAAACTGTAGATGCATGCACCCACTTTGCACATCTGATTCTATGTGAGTACTAGGGAATCGAACCTAGGCTGTTAGGCTTTGCACTCAAGTGCCTTTAGGTGCCCAGCCATCTTTGCAGCCCCCACACCTTCATTTTTTAGACGAGATCGGGTATGTTCAGGGTGGTATGGCCATAGACAAGAAAGAGAGAGAGCACCAGAGCCACCACTTTGTGGGTCTGGCTTATGTGGGTCCTGGGGAATTGAACCTGGGGCTTTAGGCACTGGAGGCAAGTGCTTTAACAGCTGAGCCATCTCTCCAACAATGTGTAGCCCAGGCTGGCCTCGAACTCATGATCCTCCTGCCTCCGCCTCTTCAGCAATATCCTACTGACGTGTGCCACCACAACCGGCCATTTTTTATAAATGCTTCTGATCACACTGTTGGCTGGGGTTTTCAGAACCTGCTTTGGTTTTAAGAACTGTTCCTTTGCAAACTATAGACCTTTTTGTTGGTTTTTGGGGGTGGGGTAGGGAGAGGGGTTGAGACAGGGTCTCATGTAGCTCAGGATGGATTTGAACTCGATTCTCCTGCCTCTACCTCCCAAGTGCTGGGATTATGGTTTTTTTTTTGTTGTTGTTGTTTTGGGAGGGAGGGTTGGTCCCTAGGGTGACAGGATGTGCTTTGCTCACATAATATCTGCTTCACTTTGCTGACCTAAGGAATTCTCATTTTCATAATAGCAATTGTCCGGTTACCAAGCTAAGTTAAAGCTAGTGTCAAAAAACCCCACACTAAACAAATACTAATACTTACTAAACAGTAGTTGGAATTTCCTTTGGTGTAATGAGGTGAGGTGTGAGGAACATTCCAGAAACAGAATTAAGGCACTGGAATTTCAAAGTATTTTTCATTTTGAAGAAGGCTATTGTATTAAAACAAAGATGATATAGAATAAGATGCAAAAAGCCACGTTTAAGATGAAATGAGACTTCAAAGGAATGTCCGGCTTAGTCATTTGGCTCATTCCAAGGGGACACCTTCTTATACTCCAATCCTAATGGTTCTTTGGAGAAAATAAATAGAAAATAATTTTTTAAATATTTATTGATTTAGCCGGGCGTGATAGTGCACACCTTTAATCCCAGCACTCAGGAGCACCATGAATTCAAGGCCACCTTAAGACTACATAGTGAATTCCAGGTCAGCCTGGACTAGAGTGAGACCCTACTTCAAAAAACCAAAAAAAAAAATTATTGATTTATTTGAGAGGGAGAGGGGGAGAAAGAGAGAAAATAGACATGTCAGGGCCTCCAGCCACTGCAAATGAACTCAACACATGGACCACCTTGGACATCTGGCTTTACGTAGGTACTAGGGAATCAAACTTGGGTTGTTAGGCCTTGCAGGCAAGCGCCTTAATCACTAAATCATCTCTCCAGTCTAGAAAATTACTGAAATAGTAAAATTTGTGACTCTTTCAGACAATGTAGGAAATTAGCACCAGCTGAAGGAAATACAGTGGAGCAGTTAGCACAAGGTCTCCCAATAGACCATGTAAGGACCAGGAAGTGAACCTGGCAGGACCTCCCAGAACTGAAGGACCATCAATGAATGCATCCCAAGTGAAGTTCCCACAGCCAAGGAAGCACCAGTTAAAATAGAACCGAATTAACCATGTAGAAACAATCCAGGCCACCAGAGAAGGAAACACCCAAGGGTTTTATTACAGTTCAAACGTGTAACAAGACGTGAGTGAAGACTGGGTGTACATGTGCCAACTCTTCTTTGCCAAACTGACCTGCCATATTTCTGAGAACAGGACCGTCTAGCTCACTCTATTCCTAGTTCCTGAGAAAACTCACTTCTAAAATGTGTGAAGTGTGAAGTGTGCCAGTGACATTCATGTTTCTCTTGTAAAATAGAAAATGGCTAAAACACTTGTTTTTAAACAAAATAGCTAAGGGTTTGTTTTAAAACTGCTCATTTTAGTCTCTGGGTGTCATAAGGTCCTAAAATGAGCAGCTGGCTAGAAGGCAGAATTAAGTGACTAACAGCTATTTTGGCTTCTGTGAAATGCTTATGTTATAGGAATGTGGAGAGATAAGAATAACTAAACACCAGACATCTACTCTGGCCTTGGTCTTAGTTCCGCTTATCTGGCTTTTGTAACCTGCTTACACAGACCCTAACCCTTGGACTGGAAATTCCCCAAAGTTGTTTACTTTGGCCTATGAAAAGGCTTGAGTTTCTGCATTCCGCACTGTTGGTCTCAGTTCTCTAAGTGACTGACCACGGTCCGGGTTCGAACCTGCCTGAATAAAGTGACCCTTGCTTTTGCTCTGACTTGAGTCTCCGGTGGTCTGTCTTGGGGGCATCTGGACCTTACAAAATGTCTCTGAACCCCTTTAAAGCTCAGGAAAACCTCAATGCAAATGATAATAATTACTGCCACTGACACTTGATTTTCACCATCAGAGGTAGGAGGTGGGAAAAACTGGACTAAAAATCTTCCTTCTAGAACACTCTCCAAAGATGATCTTTCCTCCAGTCACTGTACCTGTTAGGTTTTGGAGTCAGAGGTATCTAGATGGTTTTTTTTTTGGGGGGGGTTAAGCCTTGTCAAATGAATGTTTTTAAAAGAGTTGGAGAGATGGCTCAGCGGTTAAAGGCACTTGCTTGCAAAGCCTAAAGGCCAGAGTTCAATTCCCCAGTGCCCCTGTGAAACACTAGATGCACAAAGCGGCACCTGCATCTGGGGTTCATTTGCGCAGCAGGAGGCCCTGGAGCGCCCACCTCTTAGTTATTCTTTAAAAGTACTCCAATCCAGACACAAAACCTTCCACGCAGGGCGTGGCGGTGCATGCCCGTTACCCACCACTAGGGGCGTGGTGGCGCTCGTCTTTAGTCCAGAGGCAGGAGGATTGCCGCGAGCTCGAGGCCAGCCTGAGCCTACATCGTGAATTCCAGGATAAGCGAGATCCTGCCTCGGAGAGGAAAAAAAACCAAAAAACTCCAAATCTGTCACCCACCGGATTTAAAGACCCACCCAAATCGGAAGCTAGCCCCACCCCTTCTCAGCCGAGCCGGAAGCGAGGGGCCGAGCGCGGAGGAGGTCTGGCCCCACGCGATGCCTGCTGGGCCTAACTCTTTTTTTCCCCTTCCTCCCAATGAACCCCTTCCTCCTGTCGTCGGGTGTCTTGGGGGTCCTCCCCGGTGGGCCACGTGACTTTCGGGCGCAGATACCGTTTCCAGCGGCGCAGGCGCCGAGGAGGGCAGCCCTGCGCGACACGACGCTGACGTCTAATCCGCGCGTCGGCCCGGGAAGGACCCTGGAGGCTCGTGCCGAGCGCGAGCGCATGGAGCTGGTGGCGGGCAGTTACGAGCAGGTTCTCTTCGGCTTCTGCGTGCGCCGGGAGCCCGGCTCGGGCGGCGGCCGCCAGGTGAGCGTCTTCCGCGGGATGCGGGGACCGGAAGCCGCCCTCGTCGGGGCCTGCCGGGCGTCGAGAACTTTCCGTGGGCCCCCGGGATGAGAGGCGCCGCGGGAGACGACGGTTTGGGCTTAGGATAAAGATAGACTGTATTTTATGTGTTTCAATGTAGCCGGCAGTGAGGATTTTGAACTTTTTTTTGTTTTGTTTCTGTTTTTCGAGGTAGGGTCTCGCTCTCGCCCGGGCTGACCTGAAATCCACTGTGTAGTCTCAGGCTGGCTTCGAACTCGGCGATTCTCCTACCTCTGCCTCCCGAGTGCTGGGATTAAAGGCGTGCGCCACCACCACGCCCGGCTTCTCCCCTGTGGGGTCCACTGGCGGGCTTTTATTTCCTTGACTGTGCTATGACCCCGGCGCTAATGGTGTCTTTATTCCTCTGCAGAAATGGACCCCTGTGGCTGATTTCACCCACCATGCCCACACTGCCTCCGTGTCGGCTGTGGCCGTGAATAGTCGCTTTGTGGTCACTGGGAGCAGAGATGAAACGATTCACATTTATGACATGAAAAAGAAGACAGACCACGGGGCTCTGGTGCACCACAGCGGTAAGAGGCGGTGTCCCTCACACGTGGAGGTGGACGCATGAGTTAGGCTGTTCGTTGTGTGCCTATTATGTGGCCGATTCTGTGTGCTTAAGAAATGGAGTGGTCCATAATTCTCTTGCATAGACTATAACACATGTATTCAGCTAAGGAGAAAGGCAGGTAAGATAGGCGCCCTTTTCCTACCTGTATCTCTTTCACGCATTTTAGAGGTACTAAGCCGAGCATTGGTTTCTTGGAGTAAAATTGGAGAGATAAAGCTTATTCTCTAACACAATCCTTGGTTTCTTTGACAAGTTTACCGTACCGACCACATGCACAAAGGCTGTGGGCTTACCCCTAGCACTACCCAAACCAAAACGAAAACTTCTTATGAAAGGCTCAACCTACCTATGATAATGAGTGCGAAGCTAGGATGTCAGTGTTAGGACGTCATGTGCTTCGTTTTCTCGCTACTAGTGATGCCAGGGTGTTGTTGGCACCCGATGGGCAGATTTGTGTTTTGCTGGGTGTAGCTTAGCCTTCCAACCAGAAACGGAATTTACGCTGAGTTAATATGATTTTGCCATCTCCTCCCCAGGCACAATAACCTGCCTGAAATTCTTTGGCAGCAGGCACTTGATCAGTGGTGCGGAAGACGGGCTCCTCTGTGTCTGGGACGCAAAGACTTGGGAATGCCTGAAGTCCATTAGAGCTCACAAGGGGCAGGTGACTTTCCTTTCCATTCATCCGTCTGGCAAGTTGGCTCTGTCCGTAGGTACAGACAAGACATTAAGGTAAGTCATTAAATAAGGTACCTTGGTTGTTAACTGTTGAAACTTACTGTGTTACAGGAGAAAGGTAGAAAGCCAGTGAACCATTTCTTAGTAGTAGGATTTGAAGGGTCTATTTCAAACACACTTACTCTCCTATCATAAAGTGATGTGGACAAAAGGGTGGGCCTGATGAGAAATGTTTTAGTAGGAGAAAACTTTTGAGAGTGCTGTGGCTACATGACAAGAGTGCATAGGAGGCCTGGCATGGTGGCTGAGGTAGGAGGATTGCCATGAGTTCAAGGCCAGCCTGGGACTGCATAGTGAGGCTAGAATGAGACCCTGCCCCCCCCCCAAAAAAAAAGGAAAAAGAAAGGGCATGGGATTTGGGTGAGCATTAATCCTGCTTGATGAAAATTTCAAGACCTTGCTCAAAGAAAGATGCAGCCATGGTGAGGGAAGCTGCCGTGGGTTGATCCTCGGAGGTGCTTTTCCACTGAAGTCAATCTGCGATCATGCCACTAACGAGCCACTTGTTTTCTAGAACGTGGAATCTCGTGGAGGGAAGATCAGCCTTCATAAAAAATATAAAACAGAGTGAGTATTTTGAACAGTTATTTTACAATAGCTGGATATGCATTCATGTACACGTTCTTTGTACATATGTGCATACACTTATTTCCTCTTTGATCATAGTTACCTCTAAGAGGCAATGTTCCAGGTTTTCTCTGTTTTGATGTGGGTTCTCGGCTTCCCACATACCAGTTTTATGGTCTCACTAGTTATTTGAACTTCATTTATCTAAAATTTAACGAAATGAATACCATAAGTTAAATGTGAAGAACAAATAGGAAATTGATACAAAAATGTTTAGTATAAGTGTATATTAAGTTAAAATTTGCTATTTTTTATCTTGATGCATGTATATATCTTTAATAGGATAATTAATTTTTTTAACTTGCAGATGCACACATAGTAGAATGGTCCCCAAGTGGGGAGAAATACATAGTCGTCCTACGGAATCAAATAGACGTCTATCAGCTTGACACTGCGTCTGTCAGCGGGACCATCACAAACGACAAGAGGATTTCTTCTGTTATATTTCTGTCAGTAAGTTGTTTGGAAGTGGTGGTGTGGTGGGGATTTGTGGAGATGGCGGGACCCGTGAGGACACTGGTATGGTTTTTCCTCTTCTAGGACTCTGTTCTTGCAGTGGCTGGAGATGAAGAAGCCGTGAGGTTTTTTGACTGTGATTCACTAGTGTGCCTCTGTGAATTCAAAGCTCATGAAAACAGGTATTTTTTAACCAGTCTGCGTGTATATGTTGTCTTAGATGTTCCTCGTGCAGTAGTTACATGAATCAGAGCATACGTGTTTGTGAACACCAGCGTGCACATATGTGCACTGTGTGGAGTGTAAGGACGTGGTGGAAGATGTTATCTTCTCCACCTCATAATGCAGAAGTGGTCAAGTCTGAGACTTGAGAGCGTTCCATCTCAAATATGTCTTGGAACCCAATGTTGAGCAGAACTTTGTCCCTGACCACTCTTGACCTTTTAATTCTAATAATCACCCCCCCCCCTTTTTTTTTTTTTTTTTGAGGTAGGGTCTCACTCTAGCCCAGGCTGACCTGGAATTCACTATGTAGTCTCAGAGTGACCTTGAACTCATAGTGATCCTCCTACCTCTGCCTCCCCAGTGCTGGGATTAAAGGCATATGCCACCACACCCAGCTTCACTTCCCTTTTCTATGTAGGACAAGTGAAGTAGCATCATTGTGCTCCATCTCCTAATGTTGCTGTGTGCATAAGGGTCTGATCTTAGGTCTCAGTTGACTTAGGTAGGATTGCTCCACTTTTAAGTAACAGGGCTGGTCCAAATCTAGACCACCTGACTCTGTCCCTGCTTTTTCTGCTGTAACTTAGAACTCAGTATTCAGTGTGTGTCAGGAGTGGAGTGTGCATATGTGTGTACCATGGCACGTGTGGAGGTCAGAGGACAACCTTCAGGTCAGTCCTTGCCTCTTACCTGCTTTGAGGTGGGGTCTCTTGTTCACTGCTCCGCTGTAGGCGCACAGATCACAGATAGAAGTGTGCCACAGCTTCTGATTTTTACATGAGGTCTGGTGACTGGAACTGGGTTGGGTTGGAACTCCAGAGTTAAATACTAGCACTTTATCCCCTGAGCCATGTCATCAGTTCCTTCTATAATTTCAAAATAGCATACAGAAGTATTCTTTCATGTTCTGTGTCTCAAATAAGTGTTGATTCTTATACTTTCCAAAGAATATTTGTTTTGAGAACCCTGTCTTGATAAGTACTTGGTCCTGCAGTCAGTACATAGGCCTTTCCCCAGTGTTGGGAGGTAAACTCATTTAAGGATGACCTTCTCCACTGTATTCTAACAATGCTATTTCACCATTCGTTCCAACGAGTGCTCATTAGGCATTTCATGATGAACAGAGACAAGTGCTTGTGTGCCCAGGGCTCTGCTCGGTGAATGCTCCGCTGCTGAGCTATCTCCCCTTCCCCTTCACTCCTTCCTTGTCATGGAGGCCTTCAGAGGCAGGCAGAGAGTGAAGAAGCCTGCTCCACTATACTGCCACTACCTTCAGCACTGCCTCTGTGGGGACAGTCACCTTCATCTGCATCTCCATGTTATTTTAAAGCCAATTCCAGTTTTGAGGGTTTTAGCCCAATTTTACTTCTACTTTGCCTGCTTTAGCAGGCAAAAATGGAAGCAGTAAGACCTTTAGCCCTGATTTAGAAGTAAAAAAAGCAGCTTGAACCAGAAGTGGTAGCCCAGGAGGTAAGGGAAGTAGTTTTCCTCAGCTCCTGGATGAATGAAAAGGGCTGCTTTATTCATGAGCTCTGTTTTTCCTTACTGAATTCAGGCTGGTTTGCTGCAACAGACATGTCTTATACATCTTTATTTTCCTTAAGAAAAACCTGTGTATCTATAATGAGCCTTTTGGTTTTTCTTTGAGACGTGGTTTCCAGTTTCATCCGATGTTTGTGCTGACAGTGGCTCACTGTCCTGTGGGAGTGGGAAGTGTTCATGCTGTCTTGGGCTCTGCTCACTGGTCAGTTCAGAAATGCTTGAAGCACTGAGTACTAGAGTGCCCTGGAAGTTTAGAACACCCCCCTCTCTGGCATTGTTTTGATGGCATTGTTATTTCTTCTAGGGTGAAAGACCTGTTCAGTTTTCAAATTCCAGAGCATCATGTTCTGGTGACAGCATCAAATGATGGTTTCATCAAAATGTGGAAGCTCAAGCAGGATAAGGTGAGTGTCTCCATCCAGGCTCAGTGTTCTTTAATGCACATCTGTGTGTAAGGATTACTTTAAGTTACAGGAAGGCAGAATTAATTCTGGTCTCCTTCTATCTAGCCTAGGCTGACCTGGAATTTACTATGTAGTTCAGGATAGACTCAAACTTAACAGTGATCCTTCTACCTCTGTTTCCCAAGTGCTAGGATTAAAGGTGTGCCGCTACTACGTCTGGCAGACTCATAGGATGTAGATGTTTAAGCTTCTACGATCTTGTCCAGGATTGGTGGGTATTAATGATTTTAAAGTCAGGGTTGTCAGGCTGCGGACCTGGTTCAGTGGATAATGCTGTTGCCATGCAGGCATGAGGACTGAAGTTCAGACCTCAGCACCCACATCAATGCTGTGAGTAGGCATCGTGGCCTACCTGTAACCCCAGCCCTAGACAGGGACCCCTGGAGCAAGCTGGTTAACTAGAGTAGCTGAGTAGGGAAGCTCTGAGTTCCATGAGAAGCCCTGCCTCAGTAAGAAAAGTGGCAAGCTTGAGGAAGATGCCCAGTGTCATTCTCTGGGGACAGACAGACAGACAGACAGACACCCACTCCTAAACATTAAATTCCTTTCTGTATTCTCATCTCAATTTAGTTCTATTTATTCTCATAAATACAGTCTATGAACATGGCTTGCTGCTGGTCTACTTTATGCAAAGCTCTGTTAAACTCTAGAAATAAACAAGACATAGTCTGGGTCCTTAGAATGTACAATTTCTGGATACTTTTTCTTTGGATTTTCATTTTTCCAGCTGGCATTTTGACATGATGTAACGCATCTTGATGTCACCCATCCTTGCCCTCTTGTCTCCCTCCCCCTCCCCCACTCAGCCTCATCTTCCAGAGTTCAACTAGGGATGCATGCCTGAATGACATAACAAGGCAGTCAGTTCTAAGTATAGAATCCTGTGTTTAAGAGAATACCAGCATGCATGTGTAGGCCAACATAGCACTGATAGAAACAGGCCTTTGTGCTGCCTAATAAAATTTCTTTAAAAAGATTATTTATGGAGAGACTGAGGGAAAGAGAAAGTGATGGAGTGAGCATGGGGTCACTGAGGCCGCTTGGTGCTGTGAACGAATTCCAGATGCATGCATCACTTTGTGCATCTGGCTTTATGTGGGTGCTGGGAAATCAAACCCAGGCTGTCAGGCTTTGCATGCAAGTGCCTTTAACCACTGAGCCATCTCTCCAGCCTTTATAATAAAACTTCAGTGAAAATATCTTGGTGTGGAAAAAGAAAAGCAGTTATCCAAAGTTTCTAAGTATGTCCTCAGTTTTTTGTTTGTTTCCATTTTAGAAAGTTCCCCCGTCTTTGCTCTGTGAAGTAAACACTGGTGCCAGGCTGACATGCCTTGGAGTGTGGTTAGACAGTCGTCTTCCAGCAGCAGGGCCCTCTCCTCCCTCACCTGGTAAGAACACCTGAGCCCCGAACTACCTCCTGAATGTCCAGATAGCTTCCATCAGAGGGAGAATCATCTGTAATGCGTGCACACCATCCTTTGTGTTGTAGTGGAGATCGAGAAGCTGAACATGAGTGAAGAAGAGAAGTCCCAGCCAGGCACCAAGAAGTCTGCTTTAACTAGTGGCAGCACAAAGCGAAAAGAAAGTAGCTTGGTGTCAACCAAGAAGAGGAAAGTGCTAGGAGGGTTAGACGAGATGAGGAAAAAGAGAAGATGACCAGACCTTCTCTCCAAGAAAACTCCTTTTTAGAAGAATTTTCCTCTTCAAATATTTTACCCACTTGTTAGTGAGGTTTCTTCTTGTAGTTCAGTTTCAATTTATTCAGTAACACAAGTGACAAGTGCGGGAACTGTTTCTGTCATGTCTTCTAGTGGAACCCATCAGGCCTCAGACCTCTCTAGGCGTCTAATGAATCTCATGGTCACGGATAGCAGCAGGTCAAGGAAGTTGTTGATGGAAGGTTGGACGCCAACAGGCTCTGCAGTCTCACAGATAGCAGGTCAAGGAAGTTGTTTGTTGATGAAGATTGGAAACCAACAGGCTCTGCAGTCATCTGCTGTCTAGGGCCTTGGTCACTGAGCTCCACTGCACCTCTCCTTCCCGCAGGCACCTGAGATTTGTGAGCAAGGAAATTCGATCTGCCTTCACCTTTACCTCCGCCTCCGCGCTCACGGATTGGATTGGAAGTGGATTGGATTGGAAGTGCAGCTGCACAAAGGCACCTGAGATTTGTGAGCAAGGAAATTTGAGCTGCCTCTGCCTCCGCCTCCTCCGGGCTCACAGATTGGAAATGCACGGGTCCACTTCCTCACCGGGTCCTTGGCCACTATTCTGTCTTCAGCCTCTCCCCCGGTCTGAAGCCTCTTCCTGGCTGGGCCGACATCTGCTGAAGAAATGCCCGACTGCCCTGATAGCTCACTCATCCAAGCTAGGCCGCCATCATAGGCTTCTGGGCCTCCTGCCAAGCCACCTGAGCCTTTGGGGATTCTGCTGGCCCTCTTTGCCTGTTCTGCCAGCCTTCCTCCCTTTCTCTGGAACAACACCACACCTCCAAATACCTGGATGCAAGATGGCTATTGGGTGGATCTCTAGCTGAGTTATTAACTGTGAGGAACGTCGTCTTTTGGAGAAAATGTGCAGCTTTAAAGCAAACCACTTTCAGGTGGTGCTCTTGTTTTGTTTTTTTTTAACAATGGCAGAATTATTTTGGCGGTGATATTAGTGTCACAGTGATACATATTGTAG
Organism: Zapus hudsonius; assembly: GCA_004024765.1. Taxonomy (NCBI): domain Eukaryota; kingdom Metazoa; phylum Chordata; class Mammalia; order Rodentia; family Dipodidae; genus Zapus; species Zapus hudsonius. Next base: position 23,166 of record PVHP010016925.1, on the reverse strand, counting down.
TATGACCGATCCTGTTGTGCAGAGCCGATCAATTTTACTGCGCTCTGAAATGTTAGCAGAACATGTTCTCTGGGAAGAGCCGCTTCCCTCAGCAGAAGTCCTGGCACGACGGGGCTGTTTCCTGTGTCCCTAGCGAAGGGCACCAGGCAGGAAGTGGGCTGACACCTGTGCACAGGTGTGTGAAGGTCACCATTTCTCTGGCAAGTGCTATGAGTTCATTGCTGGGTCATGGCGCTTCATGCTTATATAAGAAATTGCAGTCAGGGCTGGAGAGATGGCTCAGCGGTTAAGGCACTTGCTTCTAGTGCCTAAGGCCCCGGGGTTCAATTCCCCAGGACCCACATAAGCCAGACCCACAAGGTGGTGGCCCTGGTGCGCTCTCTTCTCTCCTCTTTCTCTCACTCTATCTCTCTGTCAGGGGCGAAAACCTTTGGGGGCCTTTGGAGGCACACCCTGGCTTAGTCTTGGATGGCACCTGACAGCCTGCCAAGAGGGGCTTGGCTTAATGAATTTCAGGAGGCGATTTCTATTGGCTATTATGCACAGGTTCTTATTAACCCCCTGATTGGCCAGGAAGCTCTATATATACTGCCTCTTCCCCGCAATAAAGGACACACATTCGTCAACCCACAAGCGGGGTGTGTGTGTGTGTTTGTGTGATCACTGCCCTCTGTGGGCGACGAGCAGTGATATCTCTATGGCTCTGCTTGAAAATGAATAAATAAAAAAAAAATTGCAGTCATGGGACAGGAATTAGGGAGAATGACATGCCCAGGGTATATGTGTCTTTTATGTGTGGAAATGGAAACGCATTTTGTAAATATGTGATTAAAATAAAAAAGAAAACAATTTTCCAGAATAGTGTGATTTTACATTTCCAGCAGTAACTGACTCAGTTTCTGCCCCCTTCCCACTACTTTGTGTCACCGCTGTTTTCTGCATAGATCATGAGCATTTGCACTGACCCTTTAAATGTAGGTCTCCAGTGAGCCTCCACATTCCCTTTTAGAAATTTAGAAATTACAAATTTGATTTTCTTACTGTTTCTATGGCTACTCACTATTTCCTTTTGAGTGAGTTTTGGTTGTGTTTTCACAGAATGAATCTGTTTTGTGAGTTGGGAGTGTGTGCGTGTGTGTCTGCTTCCTGTGTCTGGACTGGCCGAGGTAACAGCTTCATTCCTGTTGCTGGTCATTTTGTGTGTGTGTGTGTGTGTGTGTGTGTGTGTGCGCGCGCGCGCGCGTGCGTGCGTGCGCCACATTTTAGTCTTGTTAGGGCTGTGCTCATTTTTCTAATCTTTGCACAGATCTAGCCCATGTTTCATTGACCTCTGCTCTTGTTCATTTATAGTATTTCTTGATTGCTTTGCATTTCCTTGGCTCTTCTCTAGGTTCGTGAGTGGGAAGTTGGATCATGGTGTGTGATTGACACTTCTCTATTGATGTGTACTGGGGATGGAACCAAGCTTAGGCATCTGAGGCAAATTGTTAGCCCTTCACAATTCTTTTTCATTTTAATATTTATTTGTAAGCAGAGAGAGGAGAGAGAGAGAGAATGGGTGCACTAGGACCTGTAGCCACTGCAAACTCGAGACGTATGTGCTACTTTGTGCAACTGGCTTACTTGGGTACTGGGGAAGCAAACCCAGTTCCTTAGGTTCTGGAGGCAACTGCCTTAACTGCTGAGTCCTCTTTGATTTTTTTGAGGCTAAATCAAAAGATTTAGCCCAAGTTTACCTGGAATTTACTGTAGTCTCAGGCTGGCCTTGGTCGTTAGGCTTTGCAGGCAAGTGCTTAACAACTAAGCTATCTCTCCAGCCCTGTATTAACCACTTTTAAGTTGGACCGTTTATTTATAGTTATTGTAGGAATTCTTTATACATTATAGGTGTGAATCCCAGGTATGTGATTTGCAAAATTCTTGCATTCTGCAGTTGTCTCCCCCCCCCCCCCCCTGAAGGTAGGGTCTCACTCTAGCCCAGGCTGACCTGGAATTCACTATGTAGTTGCAGGTAATTTCAAATTCTTGGAGATCCTCCTACTTCTGAATGCTAGGATTAAGGGTGTGTGTCACCACACAGTCCGGCTTCTGTTTTTTATTATATATTTTATTTTAAGAAATATGGGTACACCAGGACCTCTAGCCACTGCAAATGAACTCCACATACATGCACCACTTTGTGCATGTCTTTACTTGGGCACTGGGGAATTGAACCTGGGTTGTTAGGCATTGCTGGCAAGCACCATTGAAGTGCCGTTTTGTTGTTGTTACTGTTTGTTTTAAATTTTGGTGCTGTCCAGCTTGTCTCATTGCTGTGCTGTTCCTGTCAGCTTTGTGGAGGTTTTACCTGACCTCAGGCTGTCATGATGTATGTACTTGAGCTGTTGTACTTAGTTCTGATTTCTTTTTTCTTTCTTAAACTTATCCCCCCCCCCCAATCCGTTTTGAGTCAGCTATAGACACAGTATGAGAAAGGAGTTTGCTTCTTTCCTTTGTCTATGGGTGTCCTGTTTTCTAGCATCATTGCTGTAAGATACTTCCCGTGAATTGTCTCAACTCCTTGTATAAAATCTGTTGAGTTAGTCTGAGGGCTTTCACTTCTTGATCCCCAGTACCACTGCTACTGGAGCTTTTAGAGTAAGATCCAAAAATGTGATTCCTGTCAACTAAGAATCATTTTACTTTCATTTCTTGGGCTTCTGTCGAAATTTTAGGATTGTTTTCAGAAGTCCAGCTAGGATTTAAAATTTTATTTATTTATGGGGGGGGGGCAGATAAGAGAATGGGCATGCCAGGGCCTCTAGCCAAGGAACTCTAGCCAAGGAACCCCTGACACGTGGGCCACCTTGTGAATTTGCCTTTACCTGGGTCCTGGGTTCTTAGGTTTTTGAGCCATCTCCAGCTCCAGCCCCAGCCAGGATCGTTTATGCTGTGTGCATGTGCACACAGCGTGGAGGCCGCAGGAAGACAGACTTAGGGGTCCTCTGTTGCTCTTCCACCTTGTTTTCCTGAGTCTCTGAACTTGAGCACTGTCCACTCGGTGGCTGCCCACACCCTTCTGGGGTTGTCTAGTGGCTGCCAGGCTCCCTGCCTTAGGAAAGGGGTAGACACCACGTGGTAGGGAGCGTGGGCCAGTCCCAGACGGCCTGGGGACTCGGCTTCAAGCTCCACCCAGGTCACGCCCCCGCTCCCCGGAAAACGGAAGTCACTGCCCGCGCCCCTGGACTTCCCGGCCCCAAGCTCCGCCCCCCCGCCCAGGGATTGCACAGTGACTCCTGGCCCGCCCTTGGTCTACGTCCCGCCCCGCGCAGAGACGCCGAGCTCAGGCCCCGCCCCTAGCTCCGCCCCGGCCCGCCCAGCGCTCCGTGAGGTCGGGACGGCGATCCAGACGTCGCTTCGTCGCCTGTCCGGTGCAGGCCTCCCTGGGCGCACAGCCTCCGGTACGTGGCCTGTGCTCCTGCCTTATTTCTGACTTCAGCGACCTCAATGCCTCCGTCCCGGCCGGGCTTTAGGGCGTCCAGCCCTGCTCCCGGAAGCCGGCCGGGTTCCCGCGCAGCTGAAGCCGCGGTCGCTGTCTCTTTAAGAAGCCCGAAGCCCTCCTCCTCGCGGGGGTGGGCGCCTTCTAGCCGCGAGCGAGCCGGGGGACAGAATTCAAGGCTTCCTCCAAGGGCTGCACGCCTGATTCTTAGGACTGAGAAGTCAGCACCCGGTCCTCTCCCAGAGCCGTGGGGAAGCGGCTGGATCGGACCAGCCCGGAACTGATCCCGACCCCTGCTCACCTCCCCTGGGCCTGTGCGACCGCGGAGGTTGTTGCAAGAATGCTTGGTGTCTGTCTAGCCAGGGTTTACCGTGTGCTGAGCACTTCTCGGTGATCAAGTGAAGGCTTCCAGCCCAGAGCTGCAGCTGGACCCGTTTTATTCTGAGTGCCTGACCATCCGTTTCTCCGCAGGTGTGACCGTCTCCTGCCTGAAAAGACAGCAATGCAGAAAGACACCAGCCCACTGTAAGTGCCCAGTGGGGATGGACACGCCAGGCTTCTGAAACCAGAGCTCGAAGGTCGGGCTGCCTGGGGCCGGCAGCAGGGGAGAAGGGAGGACCCCTGGGTGTGTATCCTGGGACTTGGACTTGAGTGTAGCTCTGCCACCGACCTGCCAGCCCCGCTCTCCGGGGGCTTTCTTTCCATCTGATAGCAGCTGCCTGGAATGACATTCTGTCCCATGATTATGTGGCCGCTCTCATTTCTTCCTGTTGTCATTTCAGAGTGCCTTTACATTATTTTGGCTTTGGCTATGCAGCCCTGGTTGCGACTGGAGGGATCATCGGCTACGCAAAAGCAGGTAAGGTTTCTGGGATCCCCAAAGCCCAGTCTTGCCGGACTGAGTTTACCTGGGGCCCCAGAGCTTTCCTCCTGCTAATAATGTAATGTCAGTTCCTGTCTTCCGCCCTTGCCTTTGCTTATCTGGCCTTTCTTCGGCCTCTTTATCTGAAGGTAGGCAGGGGTGGTGCTGAGGGGGTGTTATCATGCACTGCCATATATCAGCCTGGACCTCAAAGCACCACCTCTGAGCTTTTCAAGCAGGAAGAAACTTCTAGTCTCCACTTACTCTGTAGTTACCTCATATGAGAGCTAGGTAAGTGATGTACCACTGAGCCGCACTCCCAGCCTTTCCCATTCTCATTTAAAAAAAGTATTTATTGATTTGCTTGTACATGCATATGTGTTTGTAAGCACAAGGATCTCTTGCAACTGCAAATGGCCATCCAGTTTTATGTGGGTGGCCGAGAAATTGAACCCAGGCTAACAGGCTGTGTATGAAAGCACTTTAACCATTGAGTCATCTCCCTGGACCCCCATAGTTAATAATAATAATATTATTATTATTTTTATAAGGCATGTTTCACTCTATCCCAGGCTGACCTGGAACTCACTCTGTAGTCCCAAGCTGGCTTGAACTCACAGTGATCCTCCTACCTCTTCCTAGTGCTAGGATTAAAGGTGTGTGCCACCACACCTGGCCCCCATACTTATTTTTGAGATCTCCTTATTAGTCTGGATATGGGGTCTCACTGAATTTACTTATTGCCACCCCATTCTTTGCCTATATTCCATGTCAACATGCTGGAATTTTTAAAAAAATATATTTTATTCATTTTCAAGCAGAGAGATGAGAGAGAGAGAAAGAGAATGCACCAGGGCCACCACCTGTGGGTCTAGCTTATGTAGGTCCTGGGGAATTGAACCCCGGGGCCTTAGGCACTGCAGGCAAGTGCCTTAACCGCTGAGCCATCTCTCCAGCCCACATGCTGAAATTTCTATTCCATTTATCAATTTAAAACAGACTGACCTTATTTCCCTCTTTTTGTGACTCTTCTTTTTAGTGGCAGGATTTCATGTAGCCCAAGCTAGGTTCACATTTAATGTCAGGGATGACTGTGACCTTCTGATCCTCTAGCCTCTACCACCACACCTGTCATGTGTGGTGCTGGGATCACACCCAGGGCTTTGTGCATGGAGGCAAACACTGCCAGCTGAGCTACATCTCCAGATTTGCCTGGAGTCCTGCCTGTTCTCAGTTCTAGCCCTTGATGGGCTGATGAGAACTATGAAGAGAAAGACCGACCACAGTTCCTCCAAAGCTCCTTTCTCAGGAAGGAAGGAGGAAAGGAGGCACAGTAAGAGAGAAATTTCTTTCCTCTGCAGGGAAGTGTGGGGTGGGGGTGGGGTGCATCTAGGGGATCCTGTAAATAAAAATAAATGACACAACAATATGGGCATGTGTCTGTCTGCTTCTCCCCTAGGTAGTGTGCCGTCCCTGGCTGCTGGCCTCCTGTTCGGGAGCTTGGCGGGCCTGGGGGCTTATCAGCTCTCTCAGGATCCCAGGAACGTGTGGGTGTTTCTAGGTAGGTTTGTTTCACTGTCTGCTTAGGGTGCTCCTATGCCTGTTGTCTGTCCTGCCACAAGCCTGTGGTTGGTGGTGGTCACCGACACAGAGGGGAGGTTCCAAGGGGAGACTGCAGGGTTCGGTTTTCCTTTCACATACAGAGTGTACGAAGAATTTATGTTTTATGAATTGACATTGTCCCAGTGAGCTCAGTGTTCACCTTGGCAGGGCAAGTAGGGGCTAACATTGAGGTTTCCTAGTAAAGACGGTCTACCTGAACCTTGCAGAAACAGCACACATTTACTTGGGCTTGGGACCACACGACGGTTGTCTTACGTGGAGATCACGTGCCCCTTCAGGTGTCAGCTAGTTGTGTGAGACATGGTCCTTCTGTGGGAAGCTTAGAAACTACCCAGGAAATCAGGCACTGTGCACCTGCAGGTCTGTAAGCTGCCCTGTGACTGCCTGGGAGGAAGATGACTTCTTTTTTTTAGTTTGCTTCCTTTGTTTTTTTTTTGTTTTGTTTTGTTAGGGTTTTACCCTAGTCCAGGCTGACCTGGAATTCACTATGTAGTCTCATGGTAGCCTCATGGTGATCCTCTTTACCTCTGTCTCCTGAATGCTGGTATTAAAGGCGTGCACCACTACGCAGGACTAAGATGACTTCTTACCAAGTGGGTTTTGACACATTTTAGTTGGGCTCCATCCATGTGTCAGACCTTGCCCTGGCCTGGTGCCTCATACCCACAGTGTGAAAACATGCTCCTCTGGCCCTTCAGAGAGAGCCAGTGAGATCACAGCATTGAGTGGCTCTACTTACCAGCAGTGGCTGCCAGGGATTTGACTACTGAAGGCCCTGCCTGGTTCTCAGTTCTTTCTAATAGCTTCTTTCATGCTGCAGAATGACTTGCAGACCATTTTCCTCCATGTCTGATCCCATCACTCTGCTGTCCAAAAAGGACACCGCATTTTTACCTGAAAAAAACAGCAGCCACCACTGTTGTTCCTTAGAGCCACCAGTCACCCAGCCCTCCTTGTCCCCATGGTCTCCTTTCCAAGAAGGTTTATCCAACAGGGTTTGGGGTTTCTTGTCCCCCCACTATCTGAGGTTCTTTTATTTGTAGTTCTCAGTAGGAGGGCCCTTCCTCTTGATGGGTCAGAGAGCTGGGGAGATGGCTCAATGGTTAAGTGCACCTCACTTCCCACTCAAGCATGAGGGCCTGAGTCTGCCTGTCTAGATTTCCTGGCATTCACATAAACAGCTGGGTGTGGCCACGAGAAGATAGCCGACTGCTTGCCACGAGACTTGTCACCTCTACCACATCTGCCAGGGCCCAAGAGAACTTGCAGAGGAAGGAGCAACATGAATACTGTTCTTACTGCTAGCCGGACAGCCAGCTACAGGGTGACGGTGACATGTAGGGTGATAAAAACCTATCAAAGGCCAGCCGTGGTGGCACACGCCTCTAATCCCAGCACTCGGGAGGCAGAGGTAGGAAGATCTCCGTGAGTTCAAGGCCAGCCTGAGACTACTTAGTGAAATCCAGGTCAGCCTGGGCTAGACCGAGACCCTACCTCAAAATACAAACAGGTTGGGGCTTAGGCTCAGGGTGTTACTTTTGTGATGCTGTGACCATTGCCTGGCAGAAACAACCTAAATGAGCCCGGGTTGATTTGGGCCAGTCCAGGTGGGGAAGGTGTGGTGGTGGGAGCGGCCTGGTCCTCCATGGATGTTTGTTTTCATCCTGGTGGTGGACCAGGAAATGGCTGGTTCAGAACCAGGGGTGGGTGTAGCCTTCCATGCCTGCCCCTAGTACCCTATGCCAGTCCTACAGCCTTCAAAATAGCTCAGCAAGCTGGGGCAGGAGATGTCCCAGACTCATGTTGGGTCAGCTTTGCACTTAGGCCACAGCCATGGGCAGCACTAAATGAGCCCCACTGAGTATGGCTCGGAGCCTGGGTCTTGAAGGGTAGGTGGGACTCCTCCCTTCTGCCTCCCTGCTTGGAACATGGAGTGACTGTTGACCTTTGTCTTCCACAGCTACGTCTGGGACCTTGGCTGGCATCATGGGGATGCGATTCTACAACTCAGGGAAATTTATGCCTGCGGGCTTGATCGCGGGTGCCAGGTACTTCCCTCGCCATTTCTCTTATGATGGGGTAGTGTTTAGTTTACTGTGGATGGATACCTGATCTAGACGTCAGCCTACATTGCTTCGTTAGACACAAGTAGAAAGAGCAGCTGTTTACTTCATATCTGAGTGGTCGATCATGGGAAAGGTTGTTTCCACATTTCCTTTCTGCTCTGTCGTGCCTCCTCCCTACCAAGACCTGGGGCAGATCCTTGAGGGAGTTTCGTATTTTTAAAAAAAAATATTTTATTCATTTTCAAGCAGAGAGAGAGAGAGAGAGAGAGAGAGAGAGAGAGAGAGAGAGAGAGAGAGATCACAAGGTCACCACCTTGTGGGTCTGGCTTATGTGTGTCCTGGGGAATTGAACCCGGGACCTTAGGCACTGGAGGCAAGTGCCTTAACCACTGAGCCATCTCTCCAGCCCTCGTATTTCTTTTTTAAAAATATTTTTATTTATTTATTAATGAGAGAGAAAGGGCCTGCCAGGGCCTCCAGCCACTGCAAAAAAACTCCAGGCCCATTCGCCATCTGCTGCATCTGGCTTTACATGGGTAGTAGGGAATCGAACCCAGGTCCTTGTGCCTCACTCACTGTGCCATCTCCCCAGGCCATGGGTTTCATATTTCTTAATTGATTGAGCATTCTTTCATTAAAATTTTTGCTAAAAGGAAATTTTGCTAAAAGGAAATTTCCATAGTGGAAACAAAGCAGCCATTGCAGCCCAGCGGTAAGCTAGGAGGGTGGAGGAGTCAGCTCTGCGGACTGGGAGGCCTTGGTCTCTCTTCCTCACCTCCTCCAAGTGACTAGCGGTTTTGTTAGGAGCACCCATGTGCCAAGAAGTCAGAGCAAGAGTGCCCCTTGGCACTGTTTTCTGTGGCTCCTCAGGGAACCCATTTCTTTCTGAGATCTGCCTTGGTGCCTCTTCCCATGCAGTCACGAGGGACCTAATGTTTCAGTCCCTTACGTGTCTGCTTTTTGGGGTCCTGTTTGTGATGATTTTTTGTTTGTGTTTCTTTTGGACAGTCTGCTGATGGTTGCCAAACTTGGGATTAGTTTGCTGAGTACACGCCATCCTTAAGAGTCACGTCGCAGCTTGGACCCAAGAAGTGAACATTGCCAGACTTCCACAATTTTCAATGTATGAAGAAAAAGAAGGGCCACACTTACACATTTTACTTTAAAAAGCAAAACAACAAAACTTGACACTGAACTTGGTAGGAGGTAAATGAGCCATTACTACTACAACCCTTGAGAGGTAGTATCTACCATAAGAGCTAATGTGGATTAGCTTGTATGATGAGGTGTCTTCCTCTTCTGTACCAGTAGATAAAACCTCAAGGGTCAAGGGGTAGATGTCCACACTGTGGGCTCTAAAAGCTTCATGTCCTGCCTAGAACAGCAGTGTGAAAAAAAAAATCTCTTGGTGAGATTTAGAATGTGTGTCTTTGCTCCTCTTAGAGCACAGCCCTATTATGAAATTGTGTTAAACGAAATACCAGTGAAAATAAAATACTATAAATAAAACTTTCTTCAGAGTTCTTTGCCAAGGTGTCTGGAACATAAAATGAGCCATGATAGCAGAGAGGAAATGTGGAAAGATCTTATTAGTGTTGTTTTTAGGGATTTTGAATAGTTTGAGGACTAAGGAAGGTTATTATTTCAGTATACACTGTCTGGAAGCTTGTTTAAAAAATGGCCAGTGTGGCCAGGCATGGTGGCGCACACCTTTAATCCCAGCAGAGGCAGGAGGATTGCCATGAGTTGAAGGCCACCCTGAGACTACATAGTGAATTCCAGGTCAGCCTGGGCTAGAGTGAGACCCTACCTCGAAAAACCAAAAAAAATGGCCAGTGTGGAGCTGGAGAAGTGGCTCAGTGGTTAAAGGCATTTGTTTACAAATCCTTCGTCCTGTTTTCTTTAAAAGGCAGGATCTCACTGTAGCCCAGGCTGGCCTCTGATAGCACTTCCTGCCTCAGAAGAGTGCTGGCTTGAATATGGGAATTTTTCAAGGTACAGTCTTGCTCTAGCCCAGGCGTCTGACCTGGAATTCACCGTGTATCTCAAGGTTAGCCTGGAACTCATGGGATCCTTCTGCCTCTGCCTCTAGTACTGGGATTAAAGTCATTCCACCACACCTGGCCTGGGAATGTTTTCATAATGCATTTTCTTTCTCTTCCTTCCAACTTGAGATCCTTCTGCTTCCTAAATATTTGAATTACAGACATGTGCTACTGAATTTTATATTTTTCTAGTTTGGTTTCAAATCTGAATAAAATGAATTTCTGACATTAATATAAATGCTTTTATTGATTCAAACATGTTTCTGGCCCTCGACTTTAAAAATTTTTGAGGCTGGGCATGGTGGCGCATGCCTTTAATCCAAGCACTTGGAAGGCAGAGGTAGGAGGATTGCTGTGAGTTCAAGGCCACCTTGAGACTACATAGTGAAGTCCATGTCAGCATGGACTAGAGTGAGACCCTACCTCGAAACCCCCCCCCCCAAATTTTTTTTTTCTTCTTTTTTGGTGGTGCTAAGGACCGAACCCAGGGCCTTGCGCTTGCTAGGCAAGCGCTCATTTACTGAGCCAAATCCCCAACCCCCCAAATTTTTTTGATGCATATTTATTATTGCTTTTTTTTTTTTTTTTTTTTTTTTTTTTTTTTTTTTTTTTTTTTTTTTTTTTTTTTTTTTTTTTTTTTTTTTTTTTTGCAAATTGACATTTACTGGGCACAAAGTAATGCTGTGAATCGAACCTGGACCATCAGGCTTTACAATCAAGCACTTAAACCGCTAAGCCATCTCTCCAGCTCATTTTTTTTTCCTTCAAGGTAGGGTCTTGCTCTAACCCAGGCTGGAATTCACTATGTAGTCTCAGGGTGGTCTCAAACTCACAGTGACCCTCCTACCTTTGCCTCCCAAGTGCTGGGATTAAAGGCATGTGCCACCATGCCCGGCTACTTTGCCTATTCTAATTGTTTTTTCTTGCTCAGCATTGAGTCCTTTGAGCTCCTTCCATATATTAACTCTTGACTTGAATGTATGGTTTCACAGATAATTTCTCCTGACCTGCAGGCCATCTCTGCACTCTGGTGCAGAAGCTTTTTAGCTTGATTGTACTAACATTTGTCTATTTTGGCTTTTGTCTGGACAGACTTTCTACTCAAATTCTTCAGAATTCTAGTGCTTGGGCTATTTCTCCCCTCACTCCCGTCCATCACTTCAGCGTAGACTAGGATTTTGTTGCTGTTGTTCCTCTCAGATTTTCTTGCTCAGATTGTTGTGTCTTGCCCACTGGGAGTCCTTTCAGTTGGCTCCTTCCTGTGCCCATCACTGTAGGCTGTTTTTTTCTGTAGAAATGGTTTAATGTGAGTACTGGGGAATCAAACCCAGACCATCATCTCAGGTTTTGCAGGCATGTGCCATCTCTCCAGCCTCTTTCTTTTTCTGTTTTTGCTAATTGCCTATGTGCTTTGTAGTCAGCCGCCTTGTTGCTACACAGAAAAGAACCCAACCAAAAAATTGCTTGTGGAGGAAAGGGTTTATTTTGGTTTACAAACTCTAGGGGGAGCTCTATCATGTCAGGGAAAATGATGACACAAGCAGAGGGGTGGACCACCTCTGCCACAGCACTGCAAACAGTGGCAGGAAGGTGGGCCAAACACTGCTAAGGGGAAGCTGGCTGTAACCCCCATAAGCCCACCCCCAACAACAGCTCCAGTGAGGTCCCAAAATTGCCATTAGCTGGGGATCAAGCACTCAGAACACATTCGTTCATGGGGACACCTGGATGAAACCATCACATGCCTTTTGTTTCAGAGCTTGCTTCCGGGTCATGTTCCTGGGTCATCTGTAACCAGCCATTTCTGAGGCAAGCCTGCTACCTTTCTTTCAGTGGACATTGGTAGTCAAAACTAGGATCTGGGTGGCACCTAGTTTACTTTTAAATTGTTACCCTTTCTAGTTTCTTGATTTTTGAAAACAATATTGTTTGAGAGTAGGAAGATAGAGGGGGGAAGGTATGGGTGTACCAGAGCCTCTTGCAGCTGCAAACTCCAGATGCATGAGCCAAGTTATACATAGGGCTTTATGTGGGTACTGAAGAATTGAACCCAGACCAGCAGGCTTTGCAAGCAAGTACCTTTAACCTCTGAGCCATCTCCCCATCCCTCTAGTTTAAGTGAAGAGAAGCTCAAATTTAAAATATTTTCCATGTTATTTTTTTCACAAATGGATCAAGTTAAAATTTTCTTTTTCAGATGTCTTAGATAAATTTCACAAGGTTTTTATTCCTATTTTTTTTCTTTTTGTTTTTTGAGATAGGGTCTCACTCTATCCCAGGTTGGCCTTGAACTCACAGTGATCCTCCTACCTCTGCCTCCCAAGTACTGAAAATTTCACAATTTATAATACAACAGTCTAAATTCTAAATCAGCTTTTCAATTCATCTTTTTCAAACCATTTTTTATAACATTTATAGAATTTCATTGTAGCTCAGGTTGGTCTTGAACTTAGTATATAGTCAAATATGATGGCTGTAGACAGCTCTGTGTTGCTGGAATGAACATCTGAACCAGGCAAAGTTTATGGGAGGGAGCTCGCAGATCCAGGGGAGTTCCATCAGTGGTGGAAGACACTGCGTCCATACATCCAAGCAGAGAGCAACAACCAAACAGTGTGAAAACCCAAAGCAGCAAGCAGCAAGGACCCACGGAGAGCTCAGGCTACTCTGTACCTTTGGGCTGAAAATCGGATCCACCCTCCAAACACACCTTAGGGCTGGACCCCAGGAATCCCCTGCAGTGACACCTCCTCCAGGAAGACAGCTGGAGACATGCTTAAATAAAACACCTGAGATTATGGGGGACATACATTCAAATGACCACAATGACCTTGAACTCTTGATCCTCCTGTCTACACTTCCTGGTGCTGTGATTATGGGCATGCACCACCACATCTATATTTTTGAGCTGTAAATGAATATATGAATATATTTTGTTCCATTTTAGCCTTATGGCACTGCGGCAAGAATGTCATTGGCATGTTCCTATGTACTGTTACATGTATTATACCTAATACATGTAACATTCACAAAAATGGGACCTATATGAGGCCATAAAGAAGACACGTTCTTTCCACAGTAGTAGGAACATGTATTAGAAAGAATGTGAGCAACGTCCATGCTGTTGGAGGTTCTGTGTGCTGTGTTTGTTGCATAAACTTTGTCTACTGTGATTCAAGAGTTCATAAGCTGATTTCAGGCCTGTTTATTTTAGGTCTGCTTATGATTATAGAGTTTCTTTTTTTAAAGTATTTATATTTTATTCATTTTCAGAGAGAGAGAGAATTAGGGTCACCTCCTTGTGGGTCTGGCTTATGTGGGTACTGGGGAATTGAACCCAAGGACCTTAGGCACTAGAGGCAAGTGCCTTAACCGCTGAGCCATCTCTCCAGCCCTGATTATAGAGCTTCTGATTATGATTCTACAGTTTCTTTCTGTATTTATAAATATTTAGCTTTACATATTTGTTGTTCTAACATTTTCAAATCTGCTGGAAACGTTCTGATTAGGAAATAAGATCCAATAGTATATAAAGAGAATTATACGGAAAGATTAAGTGGTATATAAGGCTGGTGCAGCATTTGAAAATTAGTTAATATGATTCAACACATCCCTCCACAGGCTTAAGAGGAAAAATCACATAGCCAGAGACACAAGAACAGGAGCTGATAAAAAAATCTGACGCCCGTTCATAACAACATGCCCAGGTAACTAAGAGACCTTTCTTGATTATTTTTTTTTTTCTTTCTCTTCCCAAATATTTCATTCATTCATCTTCAAGCAGAGAGAGAGAGAGAGAGAGAGAGCGCACCAGGGCCAGGTCTGGCCCATGTGGGTCCCGGGGAACCGAACCCAGGGCCCCAGGCACTGGAGGCAAGCGCCCCAACCACTGAGCCACCCCTCCAGCCCACCTTTCTTGATTATTAAAGCACATCCACAAGAACCCTACAGCAATACACACAATGGGAAGACACCAGCTAAAGCGAGGACTAAGGCCAATTTGTCCCCTCTCACTGTTCTCATTGTCCTGAAAAGTCCTCGCTAGTGAAGAAAAGGAAGTTGCCGGGCGTGGTGGTGACACCATTAATCCCAGCTCTAGGGAGGCAGAGGATGTCTGTGAGGTTGAGTCCAGCCTGAGCAACAGTGAGGCCCTACCTTGAAAAAAAGAAACAATTTTTTTAAAGTTAAAAAAAAAGGGAAGTAAAATATACTAATTGGAAACAAGTTTTGTTTATTGGTGGTTACATGATGCCTGAGGAAAGTCTTGAAAAATCAACAAATATGGAATTAATAACTACGGCAGTTATTAGACTGTGATTGACACTTAAAAATATTTTATTTTTTAATATTGCATTTATTCATTTTTTCCTTTTTTTTCTTTTTTCTTTTTTGGTTTTTCAAGGTAGGGTCTCGCTCTAGTCCAGGCTGACCTGGAATTCACTCTGTAGACTCAGGATGGCCTTGAACTCACAGCAATCCTCCTACCTCTGCCTCCAGAGTGCTGGGATTAAAGGGGTGTGCCACCATGCCCGGCTTGTATTTATTCATTTTCTAGCAGAGGGGGGGGAAGAGAGAGAGAGAGCGCACCAGGGCCACCACCTTGTGGGTCTGGTTTATGTGGGCCCTGGGGAATTGAACCTGGGGCCTTAGGCACTCGAGGCAAGTGCCTTAACCACTGAGCCATTTCTCCAGCCCCATAAAAATATTTTATATCAAGCAATTATTAGAATTTGAAATAACATATCATTTACATTAGCACCAAAAGAAATAAAAAACCTCATATACTTAGATATAAAGCCAACAAAATATGGAAAGGAGCTATTTATATAAAAACACAAAACTGATGAAGTCAAAGAAGACCTAAAGAAATGGAGAGAGGTTGGCTCTACATTTATAGACAGGGAGAGGTATCAAGTGGTTCGTTTTCCCAACTTGATCTAGACTCAGTGCAATCCCAGTCAGAATCTCAGTGTATTTTGTAGATACTGACAAACCGATTCTTTTTTAAAAAATATTTTATTTATTTATGAGAGAGAGAGAGGAGGGAGGGAAGGAGGGAGGGAGGGAGAGAGAGAGAGAGAGAGAGAGAGAGAGAGAGAGAGAGAGAGAGAGAGAGAGAGAGAGAGAGAGAGAATGGGCACGCCAGGGCCTCCAGGCACTGCAAATGAACTCCAGACACACGTGCCCTCTTGTGCATCTGGCTTTACGTGAGCACTGGGGAATTGAACTCGGGTCCTTCTGCATTTTAGGCAAGCGCCTTAACTGCTAAGCCACCTCTTCAGCCCGACAAACCGATTCTTGCATGTATATGGAGCTAGAAGGCTCCATAGTTCACGGCAGACTGAAGGAAAGGTTTGTAGGACCATCACTCCTCAGCTTCAAAGCTTCTGCACACTGCAGGATCAAGATAGTGCCTAGGAAAGCCAGTGTGGTGCTTTGAGCCAGCGCCTACCCACCCTTAGCCCCTCAGATTCATGATGGTTTGAATGCTTGCTCCCCAGCTGCTGGCAGCCTGGGAGGTGGAGCCTTGCTGGAGGAGGTGGATCTTGAGGTTTACTAGCTCGTATCTTGCTCATCTCTCACTTTCCTGTTGCTACTTTCCACCTGCTGTGGCAGAGGTGATGTCCAGCCTCTGCTCATGCCATGCTGTCCCCCGATATCATGAAGCTTCCCCTTAAGACTATGAGCCAAAATAAAAACTTGCCTCCCATCAACTGCTTTCGGTCGGGTGCTTTATCCCAGCAATGAGAAGGTAATTACAAGACCATCTTTTTTTTTGGGACAGGGTCTCATGTAGCCCAGGATGTTCTCAAATTGGCTATGTGGTCTAGGATGACCTTAAACTTCTGATCCTCCTACCTCCATTCCCCAAATAATAGGATTACACACATGTGCCACTACACCTGGTTAGAATAACCATCTTACCAGTTAGACACACAGATCAGGGAAGTAAAATAGCAAGGTCTAGGAACTGGTTCACAACGGAGGACAATTTTTCAGTTTATTACAAAGCTACACACAGTCTTACCATAAAGCTAGCCATCATGAGTTCTGGTATTTCCCTTAAATTAGCTAAAAACTGATGTCCACACAAAAACATGCACATAACTGTTTTGGGAAACTTTCTCCAAAATTGCCCAAATTTTAAACCAGTGGTACAGGCCTGTAACCCCAGTGCTCAGGAAGCTGAAGTACAAGGGTCAGGAGTTCGAAGTCAGCCTGTGTTACACAGTGAGATGTGGTTTTTGAAAGCAAAACCTGTCCAAATGAACACACAAAAACCCTGCCCAAATTTAGAATGGCCTTTACTAGATAGAAGGAAAAACTGTGGTAGATCTATACAGAAAAATATTATTCAATGATAAACACCAATGAGCTATTAAGCTAAGAAAAGGTGTGTAGTGGGTTGGCGAGATGGCTCAGCAAGTTAGGTGCTTGCCTGCAAAGCCTAAGGACCCAGGTTTGATTCCCCAGTACCCACATAAAGCCAGATGCACAAAGTGGCCCATGCATCTGGAGTTCCTTTGCAGTGACTGGAGGCCCTGGTGTACCCATATTCATTCTCTCTCTCTCTCTCTCTCTCTCTCTCTCCTTGAAAATAAAAAGTGTATTTGAAAATAAGAAAAGGTATGTGGAAACTTTAAAGACAGTGTCAAGTGAAAGTAGCCAACTATAGAGCATTCTAGAACTAGAATAATTAGAATATTATTAATATGAAGAGGGTAACAACTCATTGTTTGCCCACTAAATGTTGTAACTCATTATGGACAATAAATTAAAAAAAATTCAAAAAAAATATAAAGAGGGAACCCCGATGCAAAATATAAACTCTAGGAAGTGGCCGTGCGAGTGAATGGTAGAATACTTGTTTAACATGTGCAAGGCCCTGGGTTCTCGCCCAAACACGAGAGGGGGGAGGTGGAAGGGGAGGGAGAACAAGAGATTAATAATAAGGAAACTGAGGACAGGAGGATGAGAGGTATGCAGGAACTCTACTTTCTCTAAACAAAACTACTTCAAAAAGTTTAGAACAATACCATCTTACCCCTGTCAGAATGGCAATCATAAAGAAAACCAACAACAATCGTTGCTGGCGAGGATGTGGGGGAAAAAGGAACCCTCATTCACTGCTGGTGGGATTGCAAACTTGTGCAACCATTATGGAAAGCAGTGTGGAGACTCCTAGACAGAATGGACATAGAACTACCAATGGACCCAGCTATCCCTCTACTAGGCATCTACCCGCAAGATGCCGCATCTCAATGCAGAAAATTTTGTACAACTATATTTATAGCAGCTCAATTCATAATAGCCAAGAACTGGAGTCAACCCAAATGCCCATCCATGGAGGAATGGACAACGAAACTGTGGTATATTTACACAATGGAATTTTACTCAGCTGAAAGGAAAAATTACATATTGAAATTTAGGAAAAAATGGTCTGACTTCAAGCAGATCTTACTAAACGAACACTCAAAAGAACAGAGAATGGAACGCCGCACACTCTCCCTCATATGTGGTCCTTAGCCAGGATAACCGTTTTCTTTATCCAGACTAGTAGAAAGAACTGAGAGGGTATAAGTGTGGGGTAAGGGAAGGGGGGAGGGAAATGGCTCAAACATGAGGCCAAATCAAATTAGGTTCAAAAACATAAAATTCTCGCGAGCATACTATAACCTAAAGAGTAAGTAGTGGGTGTCAACTGGTAAGAGGGGCCATGAGTAGTAGGGGAGAATGTCTGAGTCTGTGAACAATTGAGCAGTCTGACAGCCCCAGGTCCCGGCCACTGGTTCCTTCCCTCACTGAACTGTTGACCAAAGTGACCCATGAGGATACAAAAACAAGACAGAATTCTGTCAAGGCTCTTAAACGCCCTCCTCAGGCCTGAGGCAAAACCCTGTTGCTGAAGAAACCACAGAATACCATCGTTCAGCATTGAGAGACTCTTCGAGGTCTGGAATGATAACCAGCCCCCAGATGGCAGTTAGTGCAGTGCTGGAAGACACTACACAAGCTGCCAGGGGAAGCTGATAGTTAGTGTAAACAGACCACTGGCATGAAATACAGTCTGAGGCCATGAGTAGGCTGACCACACCTCCTACTGGGAGAGAAAAGGAAACCAAGAAAGGAGCACGTGTGCAATGGAGGAGCCTGAGCCTGGGGGAGACAATCAACAGCTATTAAATTCGGCCAAATATTCCACTCAGTGAGGGGGAACCCTTGATTGGAACCTGGGATTCAGGGCGATATGCAACGGATCCCATACTCTTGGGCTCCCAAGAAAAGATGCACTATGCGAGTGACTGCCGGAGAGGCTTTTGAAAATAGAAGCTAGGTAATCCAGATTGTTGTATATTTGTTAACTGATACTGACCTCATTCTCCGATGGAGATTGTGTTTGTATTTTTCAGGATACAGTGAGGGAGCTGCGGCCCATATAATCCTACCAACCGATTGCAGGCAGAAAACTGAGATCCTGGCATGAGATGAGCCACCACAGTCATACGGGGGAGGATCCATATGGAACCCCACAGAGAATGATTGGATGTACAAGGGACCCACAGCCATAGCCATGCAATCAACAAAAGATAAGCCAGTGTGACAGAAACCAACGAATCTCGACACAAAAACCCCTAAGCTCACATCACCATAGCAGCCTCAATACTCACCCACCACGACTCAGGGAACTGAGCGGAAGAGGGGGCGGAAAGATTGTGAGAGCCGTGGTGGGGGAGAATAGCAGAGACCTGGCAACCCTCAGTAACGACACACTTGAGACATGAGAGCCCGGCTGAAGAATGAGCTATCCATGGTCCCCTACCACAAAGACTGATCCAGACGGCCCACGGAGGAGGATATCCAGCTGACTGGGGATGGGGAAGGGGGGCAACGGGGAATTGGGGATAACAACTCATGGTTGGCCCACTAAACAATGTAACTCATGAACAATAAAGAAGAAAAAAAAGTTTAGAACAACAAAAACCAGATACCACAGAGCATGATGTTAAAAAAATAAAGAACACACACCTGATTAACCATAGTTCTTTAAATATCTATTCAGAGCCCAAGTGGTTTTTTAGAAACCCCAAGGAATTTTTATTAGCTTTGAGACATGAAAACTGTGCAAATACATAGTCATCAGACTTGGGATCAATTATTCATTGGCATTTAACAATTTTTTACATTACTTTTAAAGTTTTGTGCATGTGCACGTTCACGTGTGTGCTGTTTGTGTGTGTGAGTGCACCGTGCATGCGCCATGATGCACTTGTGGAGGTCAGAGGACAACCTTCAAGGTTGGTTCTCAGCTGCTCACTTCATGGGAGACAGGGTTTCTCACTCTGGATTCTTGCTCTGCTGTTCCTGGCTGGGCGCCCCACGAGCTTCCAGGAAACTCTCCTGTTCCACCTCCTATTTTGCTGGCAAAATCAGTGTGCTGGGGTTCCAGAAGCTTCCAGGGCTTTCCAGCTTCTGACATGGGTTCTGGGGGGTCAGCCTTGGGTACCACTGAGCCATCCCCAGTCAGAGTTAACATTTTCAACCTGAGGCATTGAGCAGCTGAGTCTTCCATACAAAAATAGATTATTATTTATAGTGTGCTTTGAGGTAATGCCCACGAGGTGATAACAATTATATTACTATCTGTTACAAAGTCATAAAATTAAAAATATCAGCAGATAATAACATTATTCTTTATAAAGAACATACAGTACTCATGTCCAATCCATAGGATGGCAGAGCAGTCCTGAGTTCAAGCCCACTTTAAAAATCAATTTAGGAAGAAAAGTAAGAAGAACGAGCTAGGTGAAACCCTGCTATGGCAACAGGATGCATTCACTCTGTGGCGCAAGTATGGGTGTCCCAGCCGAGTCTGGCAGCAGCAGCAAGAGTTTGCCCGGGGACCAGCTTCAAGGATACTCAGTGATGCGGTGGCAAGAGAATATGGAAGTCGTTTAGCTGCTGAGTTTCACGGATCATGGAGCGGTCCCCCTCAAACAAAGGACTCTGCACTGAAATTAGATGGCATAATGCTGAGGTTTTCCCTGGATGTGAAAGATGAGTTCATTTCTAACAAAACCATTCTGCTCAAGATGGTCACTACCACCGGTCTCATGGTCTCCAAGGAGAAAAACAAAGGATGGTTAAAATCTTGCATTAAAAAAGTGGGAGATCAGAGCCTTAGCCAAACAAGCCCGGGAGACTCACCTCGCGGCTCAGGCAGGCAAACCTCTCAGGCCAATGTGCACCTAATGAAAGCAGACCCTCCACACACTTCCTTCCTGGAGTCTTATCATCTATGAGTTTATAGATCAGATACTTGATACTTTGGCAAATAATTTATTCAATACTTTGCAAAACCCCCACCACACACCAGCAATGTGGGCGACGGTGCTATTTCCAGGTGAGAAATAAAATAGATGAATTTTTGCTCTTTCAAGGGCCCACTATTGCATTTTTTCCTTTCTTCCAGAACTCAGTAGAAATAGAAATCAGTAGACATTTCCCTGGGTTAGGGGCTGACGTGTCCTCTGTTGAGCAATGCTGCCAGACGTCCCCCGGGGTCCTACCGATGGCCCCCATACTTCGCCATCCAGTCTGTCCTCCCGTGCACTGAGGGCACGGGCTGTGCGCGGTTCACAATACGTAGGTTTTTTGTTGTAGGATTATAGGTAGATCCTAAAAACTGGCCCCGACCAGCTTTTGTGTTCCAGGTATATTCTGAAAGAAATCAGAATCAAAAAATTAGAATTCTGTTCATTTGATTATCAAATTTAAAAAATTCACTTTCATTGTATGAAGAATGTTTGAATTTATCTTTAAAAGCTGTGGAGCAAACAGGAAGGTTTATATGTAGTTTCTGAGGCTTTTTTAAAGTATATAATCCAGGCTGCCCATGAACTCACTATGTAGTCCAGGCTGGCCTTGAACTCGGGATCCTCCTGCTCTACCTTCCATGTGCTGATTTTAGGTGTGCACCATCATGCCAGAATGATGAATATATCAAAATATCAGTAGTCAATATCATTAGGATTCTTTAAAAGAAACACACGGTACTAATAACCAGTCTGTAAAATGCCAGGTTTAACTAGCATCGTCCTAAATTCACATCTCCAGGATGAAGCAAAAATTCTACTGTGTTGACACCAACCAGAATTTTCAGTAGCCAAAGAATTCCTCTTTTTATCCTCTCTCTTTCTTTCTCTCCTTCCTTCCTTCTTTCCTTCCTTCCTTCTTTCCTTCCTTCCTTCTTTCCTTCCTTCCTTCCTTTTCAAGATAGAGTGTCGCTCTAGCCCAGGCTGACCTGGAAGTTACTATGTAGTCTCAGGGTGGCCTTGAACTCACAGTCATCCTCCTGCCTCTGCTGGGATTAAAGGCATACGCCACCATGCCCAGCAAGAATCCCTCCTTCTGACTTATCATTCTGATGCTGCTACTATTTCGGTATTGCTTATTCAGATAAGATTACAGGGAGCATGGTGGCCAAGAGATAACCTTGTTTCAAAAATCAGTCAGCTACACTCACAGTGCTCTGACGATAATCTCACCCTGTGGTTATGTCTAAATAACACTCAGAAGCGGTCACTCTGAAAACTGTGCTTGGGATTGTAAACTATGGAAAGGCCCTGCTTCATGGAGCTGCACAAGTGAGGCCCTATCTTCTATTGTGATTTCTAGAATTGAGACTTCTCTCTTGCTTCAGCACTGAGAACAGAAGCTAGAACACTTTCCCAGTGAGCCACCCACTCAGCTTCAGAAATGTCATTTTTATTGGGAAAATTGTGGTGACAACCACAACCCCTTAAACAATAATTTGTTCCAAGAATCCCAAACCTTTAATCACAAGGTTTATTTATATATTTAACATCTTAAAAATCAAGAAAGACTTCAAATTGGTTAGATGTTTCTTATCTGAACATTTGGAAAGTTAAAATGGCTGAACACCTTCAATGACACGGGACTCAGTCATTTTGCAGGGAACCTTAATGTTTTCAGTCCCTCCTCACTTCTGTTCAATGCCTGAGGAGGGGCGCTCTGTCGTTCCATTGGGGTGTATGCATCTTGTCACATCTGAGTGCCATCTAAGCATTGCCTTGCACTGGCCATGTGAGCAGGATGTCGCCCATGTGGACAAAGTCCCAGGACAGACGCCACTGTAAGTGCTGTGTCGTGTGCTTGGGCTGGGAGGGCGGCCACGTGCTGCCAGCTCACTGCACGGCGTGCTTACTGGCCTTAAAATTCCCCAAGTTAGAGCCGCTGTGAAAAAGCTCCTAAGGAAGGTTGGGGCTGAGTGTCTAGAAGGGCCAGGGAAGGCGCTGTGCTTTCCAGGGACAACCTTTTAGCTGTACTGTGAAAAGCACTGCTCTGCTCTCCCTCCACACAAGAGGACTCAGGTGATAGGTTCAAGGACAGTGGGGGCTGTGGTGTGGGGGAGACAAACCCAGGTGACTCAGGGAAGGGAGGCTGGGTGAGGGTCTTGGGGGAAGAAGGGAGTTGGGAACAACAAAAGAAGTTTGTTTACAGGTCACATTCCACATGCATTTCAGGGCAATTGTCCAGGCCACTGTTTTAAAATATTTCTTAGAAGAGGTCTGGTTGAGAGCTCAAGTTCCTTTTCTAAAAACAGTAGTACTTTGGAGTTCAGGCACCCTCTGTGAGTAACCCAGCGGTGGACTCCTGGCACAAATACCTTTGTGCCTTGGCTGGACCACGCCTGGCAGCCACCAGCCTCCCAGGAGAGGGCCTGAGGCCTATCATGCCTGCTGAGGCTTATTTTCAGACCTGAACTTGCAAGTTTTAAACTGCAGGGCATTAATTTAATTAAGCATTCTTGTAGAGAACACGCTAAAGGAGAAGCATTGGCCATCTAGCAGACACAGAACTTCTGGAAGCTGGAGGAGTACGTTGGTGGCTGTTAGGTAGCCCCTTCCTCCAATGCGACAGTCCCGTCCTTGAGGAAGTGGGAGGAGGCCAGGGGGCTCATGACGCACACTGCGCACGCAGACTCAGCTCACAGGCCTGCCCTTGACCACAGGAGCTCCAAACAACTGCTGGAGACAGGAAAGACTTCAGCAGTGTTCCTGCCTGCAAGAT
>PVHP010016924.1:19733-35290 GCA_004024765.1 Zapus hudsonius | reverse complement strand
CCACAAACAAATCAATGTGTTCTCAGTGATTGATCCTCGGCTGATGGCAGTTCGGGAATTAAAACCTCGCTAGAGCTGTGTTGTTGGGGGTGGGCTTATGGGGTTATAAGCCAGCTTCCCCTTGCCAGTGTTTGGCACACCTTCCTGCTGCTGTTTGCAGTGCTGTGGCGGAGGTGATGTCCACCACTCCTGCCAGGATGGAGTCTCCCCTCGAGTCCATAAGCCAATATAAATAAATAATAATAAATAAATAAATAATAAATAAATAAATCCATTCCTCCACAAGCCACTTTTGTTTGGGTTCTTTCTGCGCAGCAACTAGACAGCTGACCGCAACAGTTATATTTCCTTATTACATTATTTATTTCTTACTATGTCTAACTTATAAATTATACTTTATCACAGGCATGTAAATATAGAAAGAAAGCAGTATATATAAGATTTGTTGCCATCCTGGGTACTGAGACATGGAAGGTATCTCTACGGGGAAACATATTTATAACAGTTTTCAGAAGAAGGCGATAAAAAGTGGAAACCAGTAACTGAAACTGGAGTAAAGATGACACATATAAATAATGTTTCTATCAGCAAGATCAGAAAATACTGTGTAGTATGGTATACATATTTTGAATATTTGTGTGTGAAATTACAGAACTATCAAGAAATAGCTAATTTATTTTATCCTTCACAATAATAAAGGCTCCGATGAAGTACTTTCTATGCCAGCTTATCCACCATAAATACATCACTATCAAGACTAATCAGCATGATGACAGAAGCAGCAGATAACTTTTACTGACTTCCATTTACAAATAAAATGGTTTGAACTTTAAAAATGTCATAGAATTTGTGTTAAATAGACTTGTATCTATAGTTTTTGCACAAAATCCTTACATGAATAAGGAAGTCAATGACAAAGTAGTCATAAATTTCTGTCAGATTTCAGAACATAAACATTCAGATAAGATTTAAGGCTACTCAGTGATAGTGTCTTGTAAAATCCAACAAAATCTTCAATCTGCAATGAGATTCCAAAGAGACCAAAATATTCACTCAAGCTGAGCTTGTTTAGGTAAACCTTCCACTGTTAGCAATTTAATTTTATAAGCTTTTCAAGCAAAGAGTTAGCTGTGATAAACCAATAGGAATCTGCTCTATAAACCAATTTTGATAAGAAGCCAATCCGTTTGACTGGAGCCAGAACATGAAGGTGCAGGTGATAAATGGAACAGAATGGTGGCATATGGAAACCCATCCTCACATCTGTAAAGTCAGTGAAATTATTCCTTTCGAGAATGGTTTTTCCAACAGCTATCATGTTCTCCACCAGCTGCACATGACCTCTGCTTAGCTCTCTGCAGCTTCCGATATGCTTCTTTGGCACCACAAGATAATGATGGGGTGCTGCTGGCTTGATGTCTTTGAAGCAGACTAGGTCTTCATCCTCACAGGGCAGGAGTTCCGTGCCAGGCTCCTGCCGCCTCGCGATGCGACAGAACACGCAGCTCCCGTCATTGTCCCCCGGCTCTCCCCAGGTCCTGGCTGAGGTCGCCACAGCAGCGGAGTTGGGAGCTGTCTCCTGGCTGTCCTTCAACTTCGCCATGGCATGGTCCCGAGACCCTGTCTTTAAAAAAAAAAGATTAGGAGATTGGGGATATGGCTCAGTTGTGGAGCTCTATCCTGGCGTGCATCAAGATTTGACCTCCAGCATTGCAATGGAAGGGGAGAACGAGAAAGAAAGATGGGGGTGGGGTTGGGGGGAGTTAGGAGGAAGGAGAGAGATGAATTGGTTATCTGTCATTTGCCTTCAACTGCTGGTGTAGACTATGGCCTAGAGAGGGGAAGAGACTTGCTCAAGGAGAGCAGAAGAGCTGGCCCTAGAGTGTCTGTCTCCTGACATATAAGCCAAGTTCTTGCAAACTGTCAGATAGAAAATGAAGATTACCATTGAAACTCCATGGACGATGAGGTTGTGTGTGTCCTGCTGCAGAACCAACCCTGAAGTTAAGAAAGAACAAGGATATGACCTTGGCATTATCCTTCACCAGCAACTTCCCACAGTGCCCTCACTAACCACACCCCTCCAGGTTCCCAAGACTTAAGCAAATGCATAGTAAATGCCTATATAAAAATGCTGTGGAGAGGCTGGAGAAATGGCCTTGCAAGCATAGAATGGGAGTTCCAACCCCAGTGCCTACACAGAGCTGCCATGCACGTGGTGGCACGAATCTGTAATGCCAGCACTGGGGAAGCAGAGACAGGAGGGGATGCTGGGGCTCCCTGACCAGCTAGGATAGCATCATTGGTGAGTTTGAGGCCGATGGAGAGTCCTGTCTCAAATAAAAGGTGGATGGTGTTCCTGAAGAGCAACACCCAAAGTTGTCCTCCGGCCTCCTCATGGAAACAGGCATATGAACCACTTTTGCACACACACACACACACACACACACACACACACACACACACACACACACACAATTGTGAAAAATACACAGGCATTCCTACCTTCTATCCCTCTTCCCAGCTTTGGATACAGAATAAATATTTTTCTGTTAGCTTTTTCAGGTATACTGTTCTTTTCATTTCCTTAGTTTTGGGCACTTAAAACCATGGCTTCCTGGGGCTTTACCTCCTCCTGCCTTCTCATGGACAGGACATATCTCTCCTTTTCCTTGCCTAATCTAAATCAAGTCTCTTTAAAAAGAAAAAAAAAGCCCAAAACTATAGTTTTCTACTGCAATGGAAAGAGAGTGTTTAATATTTGCCCATACTCAGCACCAGTGCCAAGAACTAATAGCAAGTTTACCTCTGTGGTTAAAAAAGAAAATCTTACTATTCCCTGCAAGTGACTGCCTAAGTCTAAAAATCTCAACAAGTAAGAAGAGGAAAAAGTGTTTCAGGAATCAAAGCTTATTGTTTTCTGTACAAATCCATGTGTCTAGTAATCGAAACCATGCTGGATGGTTCCCCTGGGCGTCTGCTTCTACGAGCCTCCTGCTTTTTTCTCTGCCATCTGCTTCATTCTGGGATTTCGTCCCTCTGCCGACATCTGGTACTTAGGTGAAGGAAAAACTGCTTCCCCTGAACCAGTGAAATTACCTTCAGGAAAAACTGCTCAAGTTCCCAGGCATCAATGAAGGTGGTGTCTTTCTGAGCATCCAGAGCAGTTAACTGTCAAAAGGGAAGGAACTGTAAGAAGATACTGGTTATCAGCTCCTGTTCCCTAACATGAACTTGAGCCAGGCTTTCCCACAGGCTTCTCCCAGCAACTGAGTGGTGAATATTATTGATGGCTGATGAATAGGTAGGTCCCCGGAGGCTAGAATTGGAGCAGAGGCTATTATGAAATCTCATTTGCTTTGCATGAATCAGTTCAGGAGTCTCCAGAAAATAAAATTTGGGAAATGAGAAATAGCCAACGAGGGCTGTAAGCGGCAGCTTCCTGTGAAATTGATCTGACTCGGTAAGTAGGGACCACAGACAGCTTGCACCTTTGTGATGGAGAGGGCTGTAGTTCATTGCCATTTCTTGTGAGTAGCAGCAAAACTAGTAGACACCTTTTGGCTTCCCACTTCCCCATCTTTTTCTAGCAGTGAGGCATAAAATTGAGTTCTGAAAGCAGAAAGCTGGAGAGAAAGTGGGGTGAGGGGTGGCCAGGGAGTCATTCAGTTCACACAGAGTACGTATGTATGATATGTACGTATGCATGTGTATATGCATATATGAAGCATATATACCATAAATAACATGTATGTTTATATAGTGATGCTAGGGGTCAGGCCCAAAACCTTGTGCAAGCATGCTACCACTGAGCTATATCCCCAGCTCTATGTATAGATTTTTGTATGTAAGTATTTTGTCAAGAAAGGTACCACTCCTATTTTCTCCTTCTCCTAAGTTACAGGCTTTGGGGAATGAGAAGATGGCTCAGCAGTTAAAGATGTTTGCTTACATAAGCAAAAAATGACGTATTCATTTGCAGTGGCAAGAGGCCTTGGGGTGTCCCACACATGTGCACAGAAACAAATGACAATTTCAAAAAGACACAGTTGCTTTGCCTTTTTTTAATTTATTATTTTGAGCTCTATCATAAAATCTTGCTAAACTTCAAGAAAAAGAATGGTACTGAGAACTGAGTAATAGAATTCTTTAGCAAACAACCTCATGGGTTCATTATTATTACTATTATTATTATGTTGAGGTAGGATCTCACTGTAGCCCAGGCTGACCTGGAACTCACTGTAGTCCCAGGCTGGCTATGAGCTCACAGTGATCCTCCTACCTCTGCCTCCTGAGTGCTGGGATTAAAGGCGTGCGCCACACCTGGCTGTGATGTTTTGTTTTCCTTTCTTATTGTGGCTCACACACCCTCAGATGTATGGTGCACGTGTGACGTCAGATACCTTCTACAGTCACTCTCCATCCATCTTATATTTCGAGACAAGGTCCATTGTTGGATCCAGAACTCACCAATTCAGCTTGTCTATCTAGCCAGTTTGCCCCTGGGAGCCACCTGTCTCTACCTCCTGAGCACTGGGATTACAAGCATGAGCCACCATCCAGCATTTATATGGGTTCTGGGATTCCCAACTCTGTGGTAAGCACTTTACTGACTGAGCCAACTCCCCAGTCCTCCTGTCTTTTACAAATAGGACTTAGCAAGGGCAACACATGAGACCTCAATCCTCACTACAGTTGGAGAGGGCAGGGTGGATGTCATTAGGTCAAGAAAGAGATAGAGGTTGTCTTGCTTCTGTCCTGAAAGGTTCCTACAGTGGCAAACATCTGGGCGTCAACTCCCATTCCTTACTTAGGAAGCTGATTGATACATGTCCAGGTGTCTTAGTGTTTGTCTTGGATCTTGTCTCTTTCCAGTCACCAGGGAAGACTGCGGCAGCTTATGATAACACCAGAAGCCTTTGATAAGCAACGGGCTCTGGGTGTGGCTTAGATAATAGCACACTCTTCCCACACAGAAAAAGTCCCTTTGCCCAAGAAAGGTAGAAAACCACATTACCCTGTCTGTGGTTTCTATCAGCCCCAAACTGTTCCCTGGCCTCTTGATGACTAGCTGAGGAATTTTGCAAAGTTTGTAGGATGTACATCAAAGAACTTTTAGTAGAAATACCTTCAAATTAGTACAGAAATTCTGGGGATATTATTACACTGGATACACCATGGAGATATGGGAGGCTAGCCCAAGCTCTCCTCAACCTGGTAAAGAGAGGATTTACCCAGATAGCTGGAAGCCAGTGTGTGGATTTACTGTGAGACTGAAGGCCTCTGCTGAGTGAGTGCAGGGTGACTCCCTGGAAGGTGATTTCCTGGAGAATGTCCTCAGAAGTCAAGGCGTGATGCCTCCAGGTGTCCAATGAATGCCCCGTGGTAAAATCTTTTCTGGAAATCTAGACTAGAGAAGGATGTTGAAGTGGTTGAAGATTTTGAGAGATAAGAAGCAATCATCCTGCATCTGAGGTCTATAGAATGACTTTCTGTCAGATGTCATCTTTTGTGTCAGCTTTCCACTGTAATGAAATGCCTGCTTAAGCTGTCAACTTATAAAGAGAAAAGGCTTATTTTCAGCTCATAGTTTTGGAGGTTTCAGTACATGACTGATTGGCTTTATTGCTTTGGAGTAAAACCACCAACATCATGAGCCGAGGACAACAAGAGCAAGGGGTTGGGGGTGTCCCTGGTCTCATAAACCCCTTCTTGGGCACACCCCCAATGACCCAAGGACTTCCTGCTATGCCCTATCCCATAAAGTTTCTGTAGTCTCCAACACTGCTACTTTGAGAACCAGTCCTTTAGTCCTGGGGCACATTTTTGATCCAAAATAGAGCATTCCCTTTTTAGTTGTTTTTTTTTTTTTTAAATCTAATTAGGAATTATACCTTGCTAACACATAAATTTTATGGGGAAAAAAATGGCATGTAAGATACTGAGCTGTCCCTAGGAGGTTTGCTCTGGTGCTGTGAGCCCTGCAAGGCTCCATTCCCTCCGTGTCCCTGGTGTCCAAGGCGAGATGTCCAGAAATTGAGCCTCCCTACCCCCATCACTGTCTCCAGATCATTGCCTGCAAGCAAATCCTTCTCTTTTCATCACTTTCTGGATATGCTCGATTGACAGTAGGAAAATGGACCCGTGCACTGTGAGGATAGGATGGAGCAAGACAAATGGCTGGAGATCCTGCTCCAGCACTCCCCCACCCCACGGCAGTGGGAGCATACAACTGGCTTCTGGGGACCCCTCAAACCATCGACAGCTGCTTGCATGTCTTTAAAATGCAAGCAAAGGGGTTCTAGCAGAGATTAACCAGGGAAATTATCTGTGTGGAATAGAGAAGGTGTCTTCGTTCTCTTCCCTTTTGGATGTGATATATGACCCACTTACCAGGTAGGCAGCTGCATCAGCCCACAAAGGGCTGCGGGTGTTCTCCCAAATGACCTCCACAGCCCATCATGGGTCCACTATCATGAGGTCTCCTAGCACCTGGGCACCACAATGTATGTTACTTACACACCTGATTTGTAACCACAGCTACATTCCAAGGACCATATCTTATCCCATTTTTCAGATAAGGAAACGGGTGGTTTGAATCATATGTCTCCGGTATACTCATGTGCTCTGAATTTTGGAGATATAGCCTTGCTGAAGGAAGTGTGTGGTTGAGGGCAGGCTTAGGGGTGTTCTAGCCAGCTCCCCTTTCTAGTTCACTCTTGTGCTGTTGTTTTCCACCTGCTGTGCAAGGATCTGATGTCCAGCTTCTGCTGTACTATCTTTTCACCATCATCATGAAGCTTCCCCTGCAGACTGTAAGCCAAAATAAACTCTTTCCTCTCACCAGCTCCTTTTGCTCAGGTGTTCTGCCCCAGCAATGCAAAGGTGCCTACAACAGAAACTAAGGGTTGAAAACATAGACATGAAGAAGGATAAATTATGAAATATTTAAGAGTAGAAATAAGAGAGAAGAAAAACAGAAAACCTCCCAGGCTAAGGAGGGGTTTTCCCCTTTTAGCTACGAGGGATCCCAAGAGGGAAAACCCAGGAAATTCCCGTGCAACTTAGATCTGGTCTTTTTATAAATTAAGTATCCAATTAGGATGAGTCTCAATGCCAGGGCAAATGTACATGAAGGACTCTGGTTGGTGGACCCAGGAGGAGCGCAGACTTAGAAAGGGTGGACCACTGAAGGCAAAGGGGCAGGAAAACTTGAGGAGAGGAATCGGGCAGTTGCTCCTTCTTATCATCTTGATGAATCCGACTGAGGTTCTCCGGCAGTCTCACCAGGGCAGGGTGGCATCTGTTTTTTGGGGCTCGTGCCCCTAAACTGACTACCTACAAAGGAAAACTATTTTGCTTCTAACCTCTACAAGTTTTTATGGGCCTAAGGAATTGTGATCTTTAAGTCCTTGCACTACTGTGTCCTAAACCCTTGGTTTATCAGCTCCAGTGGCCTGGAAACCCCTCAGACCTGTCCTGTAGGCCCAAGGTAATGTGGGTATTGCAAAGGTCCAGGTGCTAAAATTCTATCCCTGATTATGGGAGAGATATGCCACGATGAGGGCTGATATTCTACCTTTTCTTGAGTTTTTATTTTGAGGGGAAATGTCCCCTTCTGAAACCATTGGCATAAGTAATTTCCCTGACAGGTTTGCTTGTGTTTGAGATTTAATTTGCTATTGAAAGAGACACCAAAACTAAGACCCCCCACTTAATAGTTTGGCATTATTCCCAGAGCCCTTCCTTCCCTCCCTTCCTCTCTTTCTCCCTTTTCTATTTCTCTGATTTCTTTTAGCTATATCTGTCTGTTTCTTTTTCCTTTCTGGCCTATTTTATTTTATTTTTTTTTTGTTGCTATTACAGAATCTCACAGGTTAGGTAGCTTATAAAAGAAAAGGTTATTACGTAGCTTATGGTTCTTGAGGCTGGGACATCCAAGACCACACAGCCTGTGCTGAGGCAGAGCAGATATGGAAGGGGGAGTCTTTTATAATAGAGCTGCTTCTTTGATAACCCAGAGTGGAGTTCTCATGGCCTAATCACCCCTAAAAGGTCCTGTCTCTTATTATGATGGGGATTAAATTCCAACTCTAATGACTTGCTGTGATCCCTTGAGCATCTCATGTTTGAGTGTGAGTCCCTCAAGGCTCTCTGTCCCAAAGCTGAGGAACCTATTTTAGGTTATCATAGGATCCTCCCTATATTAAGTTTGTTTGTTACCAGGCCACAGAGTTCTAGTCTTTCTTCTGTATCTGTGATCTGATTACAACCTAGGAAGTTTATGAGAGTTCTTCAGCTCCTCCACCCTACCATCCCAGGACAAGCTGCCATATTTTGAGTTGAGTCCAGTCTCAATCTGGAATCTTCCCACATTTTTTTTTTGTTTTGTTTTGTTTAAGATTTCTCCTAAACCGGGTGTGGTGGAGCACGGCTTTAATCCCAGCACTCGGGAGGCAGAGGTAGGAGGATTGCCATGAGTTTGAGGCCAGCCTGAGACTCCAGTGAATTCCAGATCAGCCTGAGCTAGAGTGAGACCCTACCTCAAAAAACAAAAAGAGGGCTGGAGAGATGGCTCAGCAGTTAAGGCACTTGCCTCCAGTGCCTAAGGCCCCGGATTCAATTCCCCGGGACCCATATAAGCCAGACCCACAAGGTGGTGGCCCCGGTGTTCTCTCTCTCTCTCTCTCTCTCTCTCTCTCTGCTTGAAAATGAATAAATAAAATATTTTTTAAAAAAAGATTTCTCCTAGAGCACAGATGTCCCTTACTTGAAGCTATTGAGAATGCAGCCCTTGAATCTCTGCATTCCCAGTAAACACTCAGGGCAAAACAGTTAACAATTAATCCGCTTGTGTTCTGGTGACTTGCAAAACAAACATTAGCACCTCAGAGGCCTCTTCTTATCAGTTCTGAAGGAAAGATTCAAGAGCTGCTCTAAACCCTTGGTTTATCAGCTCCAGTGGCCTGGAAACCCCTCAGACCTGAGTATTTGGGATGAGCAGAGCAGACCCAGCGCAGGAATTCCAAGAAGGCAGAATCAAGATAGCGAGCTGCCAAAGTTCAGAGACGTGGAATGAAGCGAATTTCAAAATCGGACTCTTCTGCTTAGCTGGAATGCGCTTAAAACCCAAGCTCAGAGGAGATTTGTGCACCTGACTAGAACGTTCCGACCTTCAATTCTGCTCTCTGTGAATCAGTGGGACACAAGGATGACAGTCAGAGCCATCTCAGAGTTCACTGGATCCTCCCAGCACCGCAGAAACACAGAGTGGTAACAGCTATGTCCTATGTACCCTGAGACAATCTTGAGCTTTTCACAGATAATAAACTTGCCCACGTCCACGACAATATTATTGTCTCTTAGATTCTATACTGTGTTGTCCAACAGAGCATTTCATCTTTTTTTTTTTTTTTTTTTGGTTTTTCGAGGTAGGGTCTCACTCTAGCCCAGGCTGACCTGGAATAGTCTCAGGGTGGCCTTGAACTCACGGTGATCCTCCTACCTATGCCTCCCGAGTGCTGGGATTAAAGACATGCGCCACCACGCCTGGCTCAAAGCATTTCATCTTGCAAGAAGAGAATGAAGGAACCGACCTTACAGGAACAAAGCTTGAACACCTTCTAGACTGGAACTTCAGGCAAGGGTCTGAACACCTTTCAGTGGTTGGTTTCAGAAGAATTTTGAGGGTCAATAAACCAGAAGCTTACATATGCAAGTATCCTATGGGTTGTTTTAATACTGGCTTTTAGGAAAGCCTTTGGATTAATGATTTTAGAAATGAACACGGAGGATGAATTTGTGGTAAGATGACAAAATGCATGCCTTCAGGTACCTGTGTAAAAGAACATCATCCAATAATGGCTGCAACATGCTTGTATTATAGCTACTTAAAACTGGGTTGCTTTCAGGCTGAAGAGTGCATACCTGTAATCACTTTAAGTATCAGAGAGGCTGAGGCAGGAGGATAAGGAGATGGAGGCCAGCCTGGGCTACATGGCATGACTCTCTCAACCTACACCCTCAAATTAGGTTGCTTTCTTTTTTTATATATTTTATTTATTCATTTTCAATGAGAGAGAGAGAGAGAGAGAGAGAGAGAGAGAGAGAGAGAGAGAGAGAGAGAGAAAGAGAGAGAAAGAGAGAGACCAGGGCCACCACCTTGTGGGTCTGGCTTATGTGGGTGCTGGGGAATTGAACCCAGGGCTTTAGGCACTGGAGGCAAGGGCCTTAACCGCTGAGCCATCTCTCCAGCCCTAGATTGCTTTCTTGATTTGTCTTGGAAGTTGAATTAACTTCAATTCACTTCATGAAAGCCACATGTTTTTCTAAAGTTTTGCACGTTTTGTCATTGCCATCACGTGATTATTGATCTAAAAGACTTACATTGCTTATCTACCTGTGTCCACATACCATGTATATGTCATGAAAGACATAGTCTTCCAGGTGTGGTGACGCATACCTGTAAAACATGCCTGTAAAATTAGCACTTGGGAGGATCAGGAGCTCAGGTTCATCCTCGGCTACATTTAGTGAGTTCAAGAATGGCCTGAGCTATGTGAGACCATGTCGGAAGGAAGGAAGGAAGGAAGGAAGGAAGGAAGGAAGGAAGGAAGGAAGGAAGGAAGGAAGGGCAAGGAGTTAATTTTCACTAAGCCTTACTTGGGTGACTCCACAACCTGATGTTTGACCCTATTCACCTTATCCTGCTGCTGACTGGTGTGGATCTTCAGAGCTCACGAGATGCCTAGGGACTGGCTTCATCTCTCCTTACTGTAAGAGTCGGCTCTCTCTCTCTCTCTCTCTCTCTCTCTCTCTCTCTTTTTCTCTCTCCCTCGCTCTCTCTTTCATCTCTCTCCCTCGCTCTCTCTTTCATCTCTCTCCCTCCATCCCTCTTTCCCTTCTTCCTTATCTTCTGTGCATGGACAGAAACTTTATCAGCAGGCATATTCAGGAAGAACTAACTTTATTACCAGTGTCCTTTTAGACTTGCAAGTACCCTGATATACTTAATTTTGACCAATAGTTTAATAATTGTCCATGTGGTCTCTTTTACTCTTCTTTTCCCTTCCTTTCCCCCTCCCCTCTTGCCCTCTCCTCCCCAGTGTCTCATGTGGCCCAGGCTGACTACGTGAAGGAAATCTCTCCATGCAACCAAGGATGACGCCAATCCTCATGCCTCCACTTCCCAAGTGCTAAGGTTACAGGTGGACACCACTATAACTAGCTTATGGGTGCTGGAGATGGAGCCCAGGGCTTTGTGTGTGCTAGGAAGCTCTCTACCAACTAAGCTACATCTCCAGCCTTGTCAGTAGGTTTTCATTTCAAAGCTTTTTAGAAGGAAATATGCTGTAAGAAGGATTTGTCTGTAAAGCAAATAGTCGAGGCATGTATATCTGTCTATCATCTATCTATCTATCTATCTATCTATCTATCTATCTATCTATCTATCTATCTAATCCAGACTAGTGATCTTATTTTCTTTAGCCTCATTCTGTTAGACTCAAATACCCTTCAAGTCTTGTTTGCACACTGTAAACAGAGATCATTACATGATACCAATAACCTTATTGTTTTAGAAACTCTCTGGTGGTTACCTGTACTTTTGTGTTGATGAGCACTGGCTTCACAGGCAAACATAATTTAGTGTTTTTGAGGAAGAAAATGTTGGGTCCATCGGGCTAGCTTTTTCTGCAGTGGAGTTGGGATCGCCTGGCATCTGCACACGGTTATGACTGATCCTCACTGGATGCCCATCTGTGAGTGTCATCTGGGAAAGCTGGAAGTAATGTAAATTAGAAGTGCAGAAAGTCTGGGACTATAGTCTGGGAGAGCTGCCCATGAAGGAGACCTGAAGTTCAGAGAACCTCTACATTCTGAAGAACAATTTTGTGGAGGGTGAAGGGTAGCTAGCCCAACCGGGAGGTACCACTTTAGGGTTGTCTTGTCATCTGGGGAGATGTGGAGGGTTGCTAAGAGTGCAGCCTGCCCTTTGCGGGGGGGAGGTGAAGTGAAGTGACCCTTGGCGAGTGAAGGCAGAGGAGAGAATGCCAATGAGAATGGAAGTGGCTGCTCAGATCTCATTCCAACCAGGGTGGCTCCATGGTGCAGGTGTGTGAAGACCCTGGTGCCCTGCCAGGTGCATACAGTAGGGCAGAAGGCTAGGGGAAGGGAAGCGAATGCCAGCCAGGAGTGGAGGACAAAGGCTTGCATTCCTCTGTGTGTATACACACAGACACTGGATGACATGTGTGCACATCCATCCATCAACAGTCCAGAAATTGGATTGGCATTTCAGGTCTCAAGTAAATGGCTTGTTTATTAAAAGGAAAGCTGCTGCTTCCATTAGGAAACATTCATTTTCAGCAATTAGCCCTGAGGGTTAAAGAGCCTCCCTCCCTCCTCCCTCCTCCCTCTCTCTAGCTCTGTTCCAAACAGAGCTTTGAAGTGCAAGGGTCTCCTAATGGAGGTAAGTCATCAATTAACCCAATGTAAAATTAAGCTGAAAATAGACTTTTCAAGGAAGGGATTATCTCTGAGTCTTCAGCCACTGATTTACTTTATCTCTCTGGGGATGTAGTCTTATGTGGAAACTTAATCTCCACCCAAGCCGGAAGGTTATGAAGTTGTAAAAGTATTCTAGTTATTTGGTTTGTTTTAAAAGTGAGTTTAGAAATAGTCTTAAATCCATTGAAGCTGGGGTAAAGACCTTAGTTTCTTTTCAAAATAAGTAACCATTTCAATTCCTTCAAGAATTGTTAGTCTCAATGTCATTAATTGGTAGGTTTAAAAAATTAAATTAAGGAAGATCATTTGTTTTTGTATGTTGAAATAAATGATTGTGTATATTTAAGCGTAATGCAAATACAATAAATTTGTGTGCTGATTTGAAAATTAAATAAGTAAAACAATGTACATATTTTTAAACTTTTAGATTCCTTAAAGTAATGATTTAAATGCCACAGAATTTGGAAGTGAAATTTAGAGCATGATTTTCCCTGTAAAATGATACACCCAGTAGTCATTCATTTTATTGCCTTTTAGTCCCTTTCCCTGCAAGATAAATCCATTTGCCTAGATTCTGTGTCCTAATTAATCTCATAGAATGCTCAGAAGTCACGACCCATATTGCTTAAGGAGTGTAGTTTCTGTTTGGGTGATGGAAACATTTTGGAAGTAGCGCCAACAGTTGCCAAAAATAGGAATGTAATAACCACCACTGAATTAGATGTTTATTTATTTGTTTGTTTGTTCGTTTGTTTTTCAAGGTGGGGGGGTCTTACTCTAGCCCAGACTGACCTGGAATTCACTATGTAGTCTCAAAGTGATGGCAATCCTCCTACTTCTACCTCCCAAGTACTGGGATTAAAGGTGTGTGTCACCACACCCAGCTAGTTTTTATTTATTTTTAAAAATATGTATGTATATTTATTTATTTGTGCATGAGAGCGAGAAGACACAGAGATTATGGGCACTTCAGGGGGCCCTCTAGCTTTATAAATGAACTCCAGATACATGTGCCACTTTGTGCATCTAGCTTTATGTGGATACTGGGGAATCTGTGTGCTTTACAAGGAGGTATCTTTAACCACTGAGCCATCTTCCTAGCCCTGAATTGCATGTTTTAAATAGTCAAAATAGCAAACAGTATGCTGTATAGATTATACCACAATTTTCCAAACTATATAAAATTCTGTAATTCTGTCCACATGTGTGTTTTCTCTTTTTGACACATAAAGCACTAGAAGACTTCGAAGTTTGCAGTGCCAGGAGAAAAGTCTATTATAAAATTCATTTTTCATGGGGCCCAAACCCAAAACTTTCAAGTACTTTCAATTACTGATTGCAGTAATTGACCTGGAATTTGAAGAAAAAATTTTAGCAGCAGAGTAGCAGTTATTAAAACTTCAGAAACCTTCTGAGGTTAGAGATCAAGGTTCAGGTTAGGGTACTTCAATCTCTCTAGGAAACCAAAAGCCACAGGAAACTGCCTTTGCCTCAGGAAGGAGGGCAGCGGGGACAGCCCCCGATTGACAATGACTGATGATCAGCTCCAGAAAGCAAGTTCTGTTCCCTGGGAGCCCCCAGGTAAGTCAGAACCACAGACCACTTGCAAGGTGTGACTGGGCAGACACTCAGGAAGTCACCAGGTCCCCTCACAGGGAGCAGGCTTGACCAGAGCCTGGCAGAAGCCCTATGTGGACTTTAGGATGGAAAAGGTTACTAGTCATTAATTTCAGGGTATATTTTTATATGTTTTATTTATTATTTGAAATAATGATAGATGGATGGATGGATGGATGGATAGATAGATAGATAGATAGATAGATAGATAGATACATACATACATACATACATACATACATACATACATACATACATACATGGTACTGGGGTAGCAAACCCAGGCCACTAAGACTTCACAAGCAAGATCTTTAACAGCTTAGCTGTCTCCCCGGCCCCCCCTTTTAAAGGGTAATTTTGTTGTGATTTTTAGAGTCCAGATTCAAAAAGTAAAATAAATAAAAAGTACTTTATGATCTAGAAATCTCACTTCTGGAAATATATCCAAAGGAAATGAAGCCTGTACGTTGAAGAGACTCTGCAGTCAGATGTCCACACTAACATTCTTCACAGCAGCAAAACTATGCAGTCAGTCTAGGCATCCATGTATGGATGGCTAAAGAAGTGTGGGGTAGACCTGGGGAGATGGCTCAGCACTTAAAGTGCTTGCTTGCAATGCCTGATGGCCTGGGTTTTATTCCCCAGTATCCACATAAAGCCAGGTACACAAAGTGGCCCATGCATCTGGAGTCTGTTTACAGAGCAAAAGGGCCCCTGATGTGCCCATTCTCTCTTCTCTCTCTCCCTCCTCTGCAAGTAAAAATAAATTTAAAAAATGTGGTGTAGATACAGTGAACTGTCACTCAGCCTTAAAAAGGAAGAAAGAACTGTCCTTTGTCAGAGCATGGATGAACCTGGAGGGTATTCTGCTAAGTGAGATAAGCCCATGAAGCCCAGGAAGACACACACACACACACACACACACACACACACACACACACACACACAAAATGATCCCTCTCATGAATATAACAAGGTTGATTCACAGAAGCAAAGTAACATGACAGTTATGGCAGGGGAGGTGAGGGTTCTGGGTGGGGAATTTAATGTTCAAAGTAGGCTTTTTATTCAGTGCCTATCACTTCAATATAATATTGAAAGATTAAACAAAAAATCCACTTTGAGTGTAATCTATTCTACTCAGAAGGCTGAGCCAGGAGAATGGCAAGTCCAAGATCTGGGTTATACAGTCTGAGTAACTTAGGTAGAAGTAGGAGGATTACTGTGAGTTTAAAGCCAGCCCTACAGAGTGAGTTCCAGGTCAGCAGGGGCTGTAGTGAGACCCTATCTCAAAATAAAAAATAAAAAAACAAAACAAATAAAATTAATGTAAAATGAAATAAAAATAAAATAAAATAATAAAAATTTTAAAAAGCAAAAGGCCTGGGATGTAGCTCATTGCCTAGCATCTGAAGGCTGAAGGGCCCTGACTG
>PVHP010016924.1:0-19633 GCA_004024765.1 Zapus hudsonius | reverse complement strand
TTCTTAGATCCCCACCTTCTGCCCTGCTTGTTTGGGGAGAGATCCGTCCGCATCCGGAAGGC
This sequence comes from Zapus hudsonius, assembly GCA_004024765.1. NCBI lineage: Eukaryota > Metazoa > Chordata > Mammalia > Rodentia > Dipodidae > Zapus > Zapus hudsonius. Next base: position 19,571 of record PVHP010016924.1, on the reverse strand, counting down.
ACTGACTGCTCTGAGATCACTGTTGTTATTGTGCTGGAAAACCTGTGTACAAAACAAACAGACATTCTTGGGAGTGGCCCAGACACACTATCTGGAGAATTCCAGCCTCTCAGCTGGAGAAAGCTCACCTAGAAGTTGGAGGAGGAGTGCTGAGAGCATAAGGCATCCTTGGGAGCAGGGTGGCCGGCCCAGCTCCTCCCAGCTGAGATGTAGCTAAGAGTCTCCAGTGCATTCTTCAACTCGTGTATCCTGGAGAGGAAGAAAGGGTGCCAAGATGGGTCTCTATAGCAGCTGGCCTTCGGAGAGCAGCAGTCAGTCAGGCCAGGGTTTAGATCCCAGCTTGGCCAGTGCACTTGCTTTGAGCCTTGAGCAGATTGCTCAGTCTCTGAGCTTCAGTGTCTCCATAGGAAAAGCAGGGATTAGCCAGGCTGCATAGAGTGGCTACTAGGATTTGTTGAGATAATGTATATGAAATGCCTATACATACACGGATGTGTTGATGCTCCATTCACAACCGTTGCTATTGCCATCTGTGTCACTTGTTTTCTGTAGAGGAAACTGGCATCCTAGCTAAGCACATGGGGTGAGTTCTAGGACCTCTTTAGAGTATAGCTATCTATCTGCATCCATGCAGGATTGTTTTTCAGACCCTTTCCTCATACCAACATCAAATCCCTTATGTAAAAGAGTCTATCTGCCTTTAATCCCAGCACTCGGGAGGCAGAGGTAGGATGATTGCCGTGAGTTCAAGGCTACCCTGAGACTACATAGTGAATTCCAGGTCAGCCTGGACTAGAGCGAGACCCTACCTCGAAAAACCAAAAAAAAAAAAAAAAAAAAAAATCTCCTTCAGTCGCCTCTAGATTACTTATAATCCCCAACATTCTAATGTGCTCTTTAGGAAAGAAGTCTGCTTGTTTGGTACAGGCACACTTTTCTGGTATTTTCCATCCATAGTTGGTTGAATCCCTGGGTGTGGAACCAGTAATAAGGAGGGCCAGGCATAGATGCTAATGCCGGAATGGCCAGTCTTGTTCCTCTGAGAAGCAAGCACCTTTCGTTCAGGTGGCTGCAGTTTTGCATGTGTAAGAGGCAAGATCATGGCTAACAGCCCTGAGCCAGGCTGTGTTTCCTCCTTTCTCCAGCTCTTACTCTTGGGGTCTTTTTTTTTTTTTAAATATGTTTTATTTGATTTATTTACTAGAGAGAGAGAGAGAGAGAGAGAGAATGGGCAAACTGTAAACAAACTCCAGACATATACACCCTCTAGTATAGCTGGCTTTACATGGGCATTGGGGAATTGAACTCGGGTCCTTCTTCATTGCAGGCAAACGCTTTAACCGCTAAGCCATCTCTTCAGCCCACTCTTGGGGTCTTTGGACAGGAAAATTGTCTGAGCCTGGATGGGCCTGGTGATGCAAGTAGCCCAGCTACATGGAAAGATGAAGCAGGAGGATTGCCAGTTCAAGGCCAGCTTGGACTACAGAGTGAGGTCAATGCCAGTTTAGGCAATTTAGTGAAACCATATCTTGAAAGAAAAAGTGAGAAAAGGAGAGTGGGAATGTAGCTCAGTGGTAGAGCACGTGCCAGCATGCACTAGGCTCTGGATTCAAGCCCTATTACCAAACAAACAGAACAAAGCAAAATACTCTGAACTTTGCTTTCCTGACTGTAAAACAGAGGCCTGGGCTCAGCAGTTAAAGGTGCTTGCTTGTAAAGCCTGCCGGCCTGGATTCAATTGCACAGTACTCATATTAAGGCCAAATACAAAGTGATGCATGCATCTGGAGTTCATTTGCTGCAGCAAGAGACCCTGACATTGGTGCCTGCACACATACACCATGTGAAAATAAAGTAAATATTTTAAATATGAGTACTGGCTTCACAAGCTTGGTTTGAAGAGGAAATGGGATGGTGTTCAAGAATCTCCTCTGCCGGGCGTAGTGGCGCACGCCTTTAATCCCAGCACTCAGGAGGCAGAGGTAGGAGGATCACCATGAGTTCGAGGCCTCCCTGAGATGACATAGTGAATTCCAGTTCAGCCTGGGCTAGAGCGAGACCCTACCTCAAAACCAAAAAAAAAAAAAAAAAAAAAAAAAAAGGAATTTCCTCTGATGTCTGGCATGTTAATGGTCCATAAAGGGTTATGGTCACATGCTTATCAGGCACAAGCAATACCTTCAAGGACTCTGGACACCCCCTCCCCCACAGTTCCTTTTCCAGTTTGATGGCACATGCCCATCACCAGCTCCAGAACCATCCGTCTTTGTGACTGGCTTAGCTAGGCAGCCCTGGGTGCTGGAAGAGGCCCTAGGCCATAGATGCTCCTTTGCACTCATGGTTTCAGTCACATTCTTTAAAAAGCACAGCTAGCAGGAGGCAACCCATCTCCTACCATGCTTGTCAAATCCTGATACTGGCCTGCTGCAGAGAACAAAGGAGTGAGCGACCTCATTCTGAGGGCCTGGCATGTCCTCATCATGGGTCCCTTAGGTAATCCTCATGATGGCTTTATAAGGTCCTTGTGTTTGTTTTCTATAGCTTCTCAGGAGCAGCCTTGGTTTCAGGAGGCCCTGAAGTCTGAAGAGAAGGAGGATAGGGCGGCTTCTTTCATAGGCTCCACCAGACAGTTCCCTGCCTTTCCCTTAGACACTGATGAGGCTAATCAATCTTGTCTTCTGGATGTCCCATTCCAGCACTTGTCTCCATCTTCCCGCAGATGTACTCCTTTCTTCCAAGGACACTCATCCTTGGATCCTTGGAGTTAGGTCTCCCCTCACCCAATCTGAACTCAGAGTAACACATTACATCTGCAGAGATCCTGTGTCCAAATAAGGCCACATCCTCTAGTTCCATTTGGACATGAACTTGAGGACCACACTCCAGTCCTTGACAGTAATTATTATATGCACTGAACAGATGAGGAAGCTGAGTGTCAGAGGCGAAAGTCCCTTGCCTAAATCTCACGCAGTCTGTTAGTGATACCAAAGACTCCAGCCTAACTGACGTATGCACAGGAACAATAATAAGACCAAGATGGCCAGCATCAGCAGGTGGTTCCAGATCAAAGCAGCCTCTGAGGGTAAACAGGATGAGCTGACCACAGTGACCCCTTCCTTGTGGCCAGTGCTCACACTACTCTGCCTCCTGCATCAGTATGACTGATGGGTTCAGGCCACAGTGCTCTGCCTTAGGAATCCTATGACCAGGCAGGGCAGAGAGATGGCCATAAGTAAGAGCAAGCAGGGCTGGGTCCATCAGGGGAAGGGAGGGAACACATTTCTTCCAGTGTCCCCATGACTTCTCTGTGGTCCCCTTGTCATTATGCCTAAGGTATAATGCATGGATGGAGAAACTCCCTGCTTTTCCTCTCCAGCAGGCATTTAGAGTCATCAAGGCATGGGTGGACAGAAGCAGTGGCTGGCTCTCAACTGCTCACTGAGTTAGCTGCCAGAAACTTGCAGAGCGTTGTCTGGCCCAGGTGGATTCCTGAGAATAGATCTGTGGATGAGAGGCAAGATTCCAGGCATTCCTCTTGACTTGGAATCAGAGTCTTGATTTAGACTACAAGTCCACCTGGTGACCAGGCTCAGAATTTTGTACAAACAATGACATCAGTTGGCTGTGTAACATGGACATCAGAAAACTTGGGAGAGCCTGGTTGTAGTCTCCCTCCTCCTCTTCCTCCTCCTCTTCTTCCTCCTCCCTCCTCCTCTTCTTCTTCCTCCTCCCTCCCTCCCTCTCTCCCTCCTTCCCCTCCTCCTCCTCCTCCACCTCCTCCTCCTCTTCTTCTTCCTCCTCTTCTTCCTCCTCCTCCTCCTCCTTCTCCTACTCCTCCTCCTCCTCCTCTTTTTGAGACAGGGTCTCACCCTATAAGCCCAGGTTGTGTGGAATTCACTCTGTAAAACAAAACTAACAGCAATCCTCCTGCCTCGGCTTCGAGAGTGCTGACATTCCAAGTGTGAGCTGCCACATCCAGCCCCTCCCTGGCTTGTCACTGCTCTGTGGCTGTCTGGCACACCCTATTCCCCCTGTCCTTCATTAGGCCCGAGCACCTAGCACCAGCCCCGATCCTGGGGCACCACCCTTCAGTGGACAGCTGGACTTTCCTGGAATTCTCTTTTCCTGCCAGAGTCTGTTGTCTGGGCAGCCTGGCTTCTTGTGTGGCTGTGTGTTTTTGTGCTTTTGAAGAAACAAGTGGGTGGCTACTCAGTGATGCTCACATCTGTAATGATGGGACAGTGGATGGAGGTCTAAACCTTTTAGAGCCTTCTGCCAGGACACCGTTTCCTGTTGGAAGGTGGTCGGTCTTTCTGTTAAGTGTTCTCAGACTCCATCAGCTATGTCCTTTATATTTCTTTTCCTCTCTGGAATTGGGAGTCCTGTCTTGGGGAAGTAAAGACTCGTCATTCAACAAGCCTGCCTTATCTGTTTCTTGGCCTTGCTTCCACTTTATTTATTTATTTATTCATTCATTCATTCATTTTCAAGCAGAGAGAGAGAGAGAGAGAGAGAGAGAGAGCTGGTTTATGTGGGTCCTGGAGAAGTGAATCCCAGGGCCTTAGGCACTGGAGGCAAGTGCCTTAACCGCTGAGCCATCTCTCCAGCCCTTGCTTCCACTTTAGTCCTCTTGCTGATCTCAGACCTTCAGTCCCTGTGGAGGGCTAGGACTGAGTGATCGGCGGGGGTTGGCACTTGGTCCTAGGTTTGGGATTTAAGTGCAGATTGTCAGTCTGTCCCAGCATTTCTTTTAAACTAATGGGAGATACTGTACTTTTGCTAATAGTAGACAGATTCAATAAGCTCAATTTGTTGAAACTTTATTTTTGAAACTTTACTCAAAGTATTTTACCAAAACAAAAGATGACTCCAATTTGATGAACTTGTGTGTGTATGTGTGTGTGTGTGTGTATGGTGTAGGTGGGTGGGGAGGTTACCAAATTGATTTATCTGTACTTTTAAATTGAATGGAGACATGGTCTCACTATGTAGCCCAGACTGTCTTTGAATTCACAGAACTTGTCTTGAACTCCTGCTCCTCCTGCCTTAAGATTTAAGGTGCTGGGATTATAGGCATGTACCATCATGCTCAGCCAAAGGTTGTTATTTAAAATAATCAAGACAGTCTCCAAGTTTTATTCTTTACTTGAATGGTCAGATCTTGGGAAACTCATCACCGGGGGTTTCCTAGGACATTTCTGTCTGTGACATAGTTCATGAAGTTAGTTCTATGACATTTGGCTTCAGGGAGGAATTTGGTTACTCAGAGTATTTCACAACTTTTCTGGGAAAGGGCAGCTCAAGAGAGGAAAGTGTCTGTGTCGCTTATCTTCAACGAAGAAGGGAGATTGTATACATAGGGCTGTGCAGAGTGAGCCTCTCCTACACTGAGATGCACACACCAGAGAGGAAAAGGAACAGACTGTGAGACACATTGGCTCTTCCTGACTGGGGCAAACCTTCACTATCTGACACGTGGGTAAAACAGAGATAATATGTCTTGCTAAATCTACCAAGTAGACACCTCCTGACTCATTTTTAAATCTTTGGGTATTTATATGTATATGTGTATGTGAGTGTGGGCACATGAGTGCCATGCCAGAGGACAACTTGGGTGTAGGTCCTGTCGCTCTTTCCTGCTTGAGATGGGATCTCTTTGTTGTTCACTGCTGTGTATACAGATTAGCTGGTTGGCAAGCTTCTGAGGACTCACCTGTCTCCACCTCCCATCTTGCTGTAGGGGTGCTGGGATTATACATGTGTACTGTCACATCCGGCTTTATGTTGGTTTTGGGGTTCTTAACTCAGGGTTTCATGCTCACACAGCAGTTAGCCTTATCCATTGAGCCATCTCTGGAGCCTGACCTTTTCGTCTACATGTATTCAGATCCCAAATTTGTACTAATTTGTTAATGCATTCAATGATTGTTTTCCTAATTCTGCAAGTATCACAAGTTCAATAATAAAGCCTTTATAAAGTACAAATCATATGTGCACATCACCTTTGCATCCCACCTTCAGTAGTGAGCATCCCTTGTTCTCTGGGGTTAACCAGAGTTCACGGGTACAAAGGATGTCCTTGACTTTTAGACAGAGAATCTATCTCATCCAGGTGCCTAATTGGCCATCATAGGTGCTATGTTTCCTTGTTTTTGCTTACCTGTCTCTCTGTGTCTTTGTCTCTGTCTGTCTCTTTCTCTCTGGGCCCTAGGAAGCAAGGAGAGGGAGCCTTCCTATATATGAATGAAAGAGAGAAAGAGACAGAAAGAGAGTGAGAATGGGTGTGTCATCTGCCACTGTAAACAAACTTTAGATGCATGCACCATTTTGCACATCTGGCTTGATGCAGGTACTGGGGAATCGAATCTGAGCTATCAGGCTTTGCAAGCAAGTGCCTTTAACTGCTTAGCCATCTCTCCAGCCCAGTTCTTACTATTTTTGGAAGCCAGCCTGTCCACATTGCTAGCCTCCATGGAGTTCTGTCTGACCCCATCACATTCATATGTGCTGTTGCACTGAGGCACTGGTATTTAGGAGCCATCATAAAAAGGAGGTTTGCACTCAGCAGAATTAAATCCTTCCATGTAAGTGACTAAGTTCAGCTCAGAGGCATGTCTCAGACAGTCTTCCTTTTGGGGTCACTTGAAGTCTCCCCCGGTGAAAGTATCCATGGCCCACTTTAGAGGCTGATGCTGCTGGTGTTGCTGGCTTGCTTTCTGTCTCTTCACTCTGTATACTGGCCGACTTCACCTTTGCCCAAGGTTCATCGTTCATGAAGAATTACAAGACAGAGATCAGGAGAAGTGAATTTTGATTCTCTCATCTTATAGTCCAGAAAAACTGAGAACCCAGAAAAGAGACATCATCAGGCTGAGGGATTTATACTAGCCTCTTGCTGACATTACAAATACTTGTTAAAGTGTTTCTTTTGCTTCCTGTGTAGGTCTGCACACTTCCTAGGTCTATTTTCTGATCAACTGCCCAGTGGTCTGTAGGGACAGAGCCCTGCCAAATTGCTTAGAATGTAGATTTTTAAGGGCTGGAGAGATGGCTTAGCAGTTAAGGCGTTTACCTGCAAAGCAGAAGGACCCAAGTTCAATTCCTCAGTGCCCACGTAAAGCCAGATGCACAAGGTGGCGCATGCACCTGGAGTTCCTCTGCAATGGCTGGAAGTCCTGATGCACCCAATCTCTCTCTCTCTCTCTCCCTCGCTCTCGCTCTCTCTTCCTCTCTGCCTCTTCCTCTCTCTCAAATAAATAAATAAAACATTTTTAGAATGTAGATTTTAATCAGAGCTCTGCTCCTGACCAGCTGTGTCTTTGTGGAGGGTGGGCCACTATGGGCTCTGTGTCTGCTGCTCTGCAGAGGGAAAGAATTCCCATCTAATGGGCTGGTTAATTGGAAGGTGTGTAAAGGTAGATAGTTCCTACCTAGCACAGGCATACATGCATAAATGCTTGAGGAAAGATGAGGTATTGACTGTCTCCAAACCTACCTGCTGTGTCCTTATAAATTATACCTTGCTTCCCAACCAATAGGACCAAATTCCAAAATGGCTTCATTTCTTCTATCAGAGGCTTTCCCAGACTAAACTGAAGATCCGGGTTTAACACTAGAAGAACTAAATTGGCAGTACAATTAAAAAAAATTCAATTAAAAATTAATTTGGGCTGTGTGTGTGTGTGAGTGTGGTATGCACATGTGTGTGCAGATCCGTCTTCCCCAGACGCCCGTGTATACAAGAGAGGAAGACATCAGGTACCCTCCTCTAGCGGTCTGAGGTCTTGCTTCCTCCAGACAGGGTCTCTCATCCGAAACTGGAGCTGGTTAGACTAGCTGACCAGGAAACTCCAGGATCCTCAGTGCTGGAGTCACAGACATGCTATGCCCAGCTTCACATGGCTGCCCAGGTGCAACTCAGGCTCCCTTGTTTTCACAGTACTTGTTCTTACCCTCTGAGCCATCTTCCTAGGCCCCCGATTTTCTTTTTATGAACTCAAAAGATTCACCTCCCAGACTAGAGCCTGTGCTGTGGCTGGCAGAGGACTGTCACCAGGGGTGTCCACTGGATTCCTCTCTGACCACTGTTCTATCCAAGGACTCCATTGCCATCAAATGAGACAGCCCTGTATGCTTCTGCGGTCTAACCTAGCTTGCCCATCTCATTTCTCCCTCTGCCTCGGAGAATAGACTTAGAGTGTTTTTCTGATCCCTACCCACTTTTTGCAGTCAGGCAGGTTGCATGAATTATGTGAACACATGTATATGTGTGTTTCTGTGGGCACACACACAAATATGGGTTCACGAATGTGTATGTGTAAATGTGTGTATCGGTTAAGTAGGGTGGCCTGAGCAACAGAAATATATTGTCTCACAGTCCTGGAGGAACAAGTACAGGCAGGGAGTCCTTTGAGTGCTCCTTCTGAGGATAGAAACCTCTGTTCTAAACCCCTCTGATAAGTGCTGATCTGGCTGATAAGTGGTTCTCTCTCTTAAGTCTCCTCGTGCCACTCTGGTTATAAAGAAACCAGTCCCAACTCCATTGGGATTTACTCTTATGACCTCACTTCAATTGGATTCCTCTGTGAAGACTATTATTATTGTCATTGCAGTAGTAGTCGTTATAAAGACTCTCATCTCCAAGGACGGTCATACTCTGAAAGCATATAGGAATTAAGGATTTAATGTACGAATGTGTGAAGAGAACACAATTCAATTTATAAATGTGTATACACGCATGTGTGTGTATGTGCTTAGTGACCCCGGATTCTAACTTGGATAATTGTACTTTAGGGGCACACCCACTTTTTCTTTGGTGACCAGATTTAAACACTCCCCAGACAACACAAATCTCCACTTGTACAAGAAGGTGGGTGTGATTATGTCGTGGGTGTCAGGTACCATCTCTGCCTCGCAAAGAGCTGAAAGTCCTGTTCTGCTTCCTCATTCTTTTGGCTTGTTGTCTTTGAGCTGGGGTGTTACTCTGTCACCCAGGCTGGCACTGCACTCTGGTCTGAGATCAAGGAGTTCTCCTGCCTCAGCCTTCTGTGTAGCTGGGATTGCAGGAATGCACCACTGTGCCCAGTGTGGGCTCCTCGAGCTGAAGCAAAGCAATGTGGTCCTTTGCATGTCATTTCTTCACCTGAACTGACTTTGAATTGCTAAGAAGCATCTTGAAATGCCTATGCCTGGCCAGCAAAACATTCTAATTATTCTAAAAGGCCACATACAATCAGAGATCCCAGAGAGTTCCCTGGGGACATGGTACCACAAAGTCAGGCATTGAGAAATAATCCCCCTGATATATCCAAAACAATTTTATCCCATGAAAAAAAGTCATTTAGATATAAATATTTGGAGAGAAGACCTTAAATTCCCTTTCAAAGGAAGTCTCCTGGCCCAGGCCCCATTAACTTTGGTTATTTTTCCCTGACCCATGTGTGTGCTCAGGAGAGTCCCAGGGGTCCATGTTGCTGGCCAACTTGCAGGCCACAGAGGACCTCTGCTGCTGTCTATGTGCTGTTTGCTCCATGTCACCAGAACAGACTGCTCCCAATTCACTCCAAGCCTGCTGGCTCTGTTTGTAGTCCTGTCCTCGCTCAATTTACTGTAAATGCTGGCTCTCTTTGTCTCCTTAGAAGAAAATGAGAACACCATGGCGTTGAATTGGCCTGGAATTCTGACTGACTTTCTAGTCAGATAGAGCCCAAGTTATGCCCTGAATTTTCAGGTCAACCTGGGGTTTCAGACAATGAGTGGGTGGGACCTGGGGACAGGATTGGGAGCCAGTGGCTGTCCCCAGACAGTGAACACTGATGAGCCCTTAATACTGTGAGATTTGATGTATTTCTGGGGTCTGATTTTGTGGGGTGGGGGAGCCAGTGAATGGGCCACCTGTGTGACCCTTATGTCTCTACCCACAGCAAAGGTTGGTCTGGTTTTTTGGCAGCCAGAGGCTATTGATCAGCTGCCCCCCCCACCTTGAGACTTGTTGAGGTGACAGCCTTTATTTCCGACCTCAGATTCATCTGTCCCCTCAGCCTGGGCTATCATGGGCAGGGGCTGGGGAAGATGGCTCAGTAGACAGAGCATCTGCTGCTTAAGCTGGAGTACCTGGTTGCTGAAATGTGTAAAGCTGGATGCTCTGATGGGCTTCTGTAATCCCAGCGTGCTGACGCTGTGAGATGGGTGGTAGAGATGGGAGAATTTTCCAGAAGTTGTCTGTGAGACCAACTATGAGCAGTACAATGAGAATCCAGAGGGGGAGACACACTCCCTTAAATGAGGTGGACAGGCAAGGACCAACCCAAGCCATCCCCTGACCTCCACATGTGGGCTGTGGCACACGCACGTGTGCACACACACACATGCAATGAGTAATAAAAATTTTTAGAGTTTAGCCGGGCGTGGTGGCGCACGCCTTTAATCCCAGCACTCGGGAGGCAGAGGTAGGAGGATCACTGTGAGTTCAAGGCCACCCTGAGACGACATAGTGAATTCCAGGTCAGCCTGGACTAGAGCGAGACCCTACCTCGAAAAACCAAGAAAAAAAATTTTAAGAGTTTAAGACGCATTGTGCAAATCTCAGCTATTTGGGAGGCTGAGGCAGGAGGATCATAAGCTCAAGGCCAGCCTGGGTAACTTAGTGAGACCTTGTCTCAAAATTTAAAATAAATGAGTACATAAATAAAAATGAAAACGAAAGAGCTGGGGTTTGTCTAGCATGTGCAAGGCCCTGGGTTTAATCTCTAGCTCCACAAAAATAAATTATAGACACTAAATTGTACAGTGACCATTCAATAACATAAAAAGTGCACACGAGACAATGTGGAGTAAAAAAAATTCGACTGCCACATTACATTGTCTGGCCTCAACTACAGTAAATATACATTCTAGAAGGATCACAGGGAATGTAAAAAGATCCTGTTTTTCTTTGAGTGGGGCTATAAAAACTGTCCTGAAAAGTATAGATTGCTCTCCACAATCTTTTAGATTTTTCAAAAATCTGTAGCTCCAATAACACTGGAATGTGAATTCCCTGCTAGGCCCGAGGCCCTTCTCTGACTACTAAAGAAGTGATAAGTGGGTCACTCACGTCCATCCTCTGGACCCAGGGCATGACTGAGGTCACTAGAGCTGCCTCTGGCAGGAAAGCCACTGCCCTCCCCGGGCAGGACCGGCCCACTAGGGAGGAGCCAGGCCTCTGAAGAGGGCTAAAGTCCTTCTTGGTGTGAATGGCCTTTTAGGGAACAGAGGGAGGGCCCCTGTGACATCACAGTCCCCAGGCTCTAGAGGAATTTGTCTCACTGGGGCCAGTCAGTGTGTGCTGGAATCTGTCTGGAGAGAGAGGCGTTTTTGGCTGAGGATTGTGAGCGCGTACTCTGGGCTTTTGCTCTGGGCAGGGTAAGCCAGCTCTGCTGACCCATCTTGTGGTCCTTTCTTTCTGATCTGCGAGGAGAAAGTTCTCTGTGAAGCCAGCCTCTGCAGAGGGAGGGATTAGGACCTGGACTGTAATGCCTTTCCTTCTAGAATATGGGCAGCTGAGCTCAGGTTGGTAACTTGCTCCTTTTTAAATTCTCATTTTTCTCGAAAATCCTGTAACGCTCCCAATTTGAAGCTATAAGGCAGAGGAATCTTCACTGTACACTCACAGGGAAAAGCTACACAGATCCTCTCTGGCAAAAAAAAATGCTTTTAAAGATTGTGCCCAAGCGAATGTGAGAGCTTGCATGCCCTGTTCCAGAACAGAATTTGATTTGGGACTCAGTGGCTCTGGTCATTGCCTTGTATTTGTTCTAGAGACTCATTGCTTTGTGGGGCTTTATGGGCAGGGTGTGTGTGAGGTTCTTGGTGGTCCCTGGGAATGGCAGGAGACCTTCTCAGCCGTACTCCTGTGCACAGGCTCCCTCGGTTTGTGTTAATCTCTCCCCCACCTGGCACAGCTTGGGCTCTGCTTCAACACGTCGGGTTCCTCTGGGTCCGCTGGGCCTCTGTCCTTGTCATCATTGGTTGGCCAGGCACAAACCCAAGGTCCCGAACTATTCAAAAGCAAAGGAGATGCAGGCGAAGTTAGAAAGCGCTGAACTAGACTGGTGTTTGCTTTCAAAAGAATCTGTTATTCTAGAAATTTTTCAGGGTGCAGGGGTCAGAGTTCCTGATGTGGTCTTGATCTTGGTTTAGCCTTGCAAAGTTGTCTTAATGAGAAGTCTCTTAATGAGAAAAGCACCCTGGGACTCCTTGATAAAGCGCTGTGTGTCTCACATTGTGTTGCCAATTGAGAGATAGAAACACACCAGGAAATCCAGCACTTGGGTTGCTGAGGCCAGAGGAGAGCAGTTTTAGGCTAGAATGGGTTACAAAGTGAGACCCTGTCTGGAAAAAAAAAAAAAAAAAAAAAAAAAAGAAGGAAAAAAGGCAAAGGAAGAAACAACCCTTTCACCAAAGACAAGGCAACAACTTCCTTCCTTCCCTCCCTCCCATTCCTCACCCCGCCACACATACTGGCTTCAGTTTCTTTCACAGAAACCCCAAGCTGTAAATGTGTCCATCAAACAACAGCACCTAGACATTTTCCAGATGTGCAGGCTGACAAATACAGGTTGCTGGTTTTCCAGCCTGCCTGGTGACGGGAAAGGCGTTAACCGAGCAGGGCTGCCTTAGCTTAAAGGTTGATGGCTTTCTTTTAGGGGAATGGGAGCCCAGACACAGGTGACTTTGTTCCCTCTATTCGAGCAGTGTTTTTTCAATACCCTCTTGGAGCTGTACTTGAGGTCTGAGCCAGTAGATCACCGCTCTGACCAAGCCCACCCACAGAAAAAGGCTGGATCTCTCTAGCGAGAGTTGGGTTTTCTTTGTAGAACTGCTCAGGTCACATTGAGCTCTAATGGCTTCATACTAGGAGGTCCCAAGGAGAGACACTCAGGCGTTGTTAGGATTAGCCCCCTTCAAGGGTCACTGCAGTGACCTGAGCGTGCATGGTCTAAATTTAGCTTGCAAGGACCACTCAGGAAGGTCTGGGTCTGCAGTCTGGCAGCCTGACTTCCTTAAAGCAGGAGGGGGCGTGGGGGGCACATCTGACCTCAGTCCTTAGTGTTTTGGCGCCTGGTTTCTCACAATTAACACAGGCCCCTAGTTCTGGCGGCCGGAAGCAGCTCTGCTGGGGGGGGGGGTGGAAGAGGAAAAGGCTGCCTAGGTCTGGAATGTGGCCCAGGTTTGGGCCTCTCCCTGTGCTTCCCCTAAAGCAAAATTAACTGAGGAAGCCAGCATTCCTGTTCTGTGCATTCAAAGACGTGGGCCAGCCATTAAGTACCAGGCCACCATCTGCAAGAAGGCTCGAGGAGCTCCAAGTCACCTGCTCAGGGACCTTCCATGGGCTCTGCTTTCTTCTAAGCTCTGCAGCCCACACCATTCACGCTGGAAGAAGAGAGCCAAACCTTCTTTCTGGTGGTTTCTATGGCGGCACTATGTTCACCTTTGATTCTTCTTTTTATGTGAGTGGATATGCCTTCCCTCCGAGGCTGCCAGCTCCTGACTTGGGAATGGGCAGTCAATGAGCTTGGGGACATATCTTGGCCCCAGGAGAATACATACCACCATGTAGGGTCTCAGGGTGGTGAGCAGATGGAAGACAGTGATGTAGGACAGCATTTAGATCTTTTCAACCTCTGTGTCCCCTTTCGGCCTCCATACCTGTCTCTCTACCTGTATTCCAAGGGCCTGCAGGTCTCTGAGCCGCAGCAGCCATATTGTGCCACCTCTTCTATGGGCACTTGGGATGGAAACATCCAAGAAGCAACCATCCCAGAGGCAGCCACGCGTGGCCTGAGGTTCCACTTCTTTGCTTACCAGACATGTGACTTATGAAAGAGAGGGAGGGAGGGGAAGAAGAAGGACAGAGATGGTCTTTGATTTCCCAGCTATGAGGAAGCTTGATTTTATAGCAATGCCTCTGTTCTTAGGCCAACAGTGAGTTCATATTTTTGATGGAACTTAAAAATAACTGGATTAAAGGATCGGGTCACCTATTACCTGGGGAAAAAGCATTTCTAATTTAACCATCATGGCTGTAGCAGGAAGTAATCTGGGTTGTTAAACGCTGAGAAACCTAGCTGTGCAGTGCAGCGGCACCTGATGTGTGAGCAATTTGGGTCATGTGGAACCCACGAGGTCTCCGTGGTCCCTAGACACTTTGAAGAGGTGACACTCTGTGAAATGAGGGGGCTCTTGAATAATTCTCCTCCTTCTCCTCTTCTGTAGGAGGGGTTTATTTTGGCTCGTGGTTTGAAGGGATGCGATCCATCCTAACAGGAAACGCATGATTGCTAGAGTAAGTTGTTTCTGTGACAATGGAAGTGTGAGAAGGTCAGGATGAAGAATGGAGAGGTGGATGTGGGTGCTCAGATGCCTGCCCCCACCTCTCTCTCTCTCTCTCTCTCTCTCTCTCTCTCTCTCCTTCTCTCATAGGAACTTCAGCATTTTGCTTGTCCTTACCATAAAGGGCACTTTCCTGGTGTCCCACCTGCTGAGGAAAATGTACTTCCATCCAGTTCTTTCTGGAAGCAATTTGCCGGAGGCAGGCACAGGTAGAAAGAGCACACTGCTGTCCATTGCCCAGCTGGGCAAGAGTTAGATCTCCTATGCTGTGTTTCTGGAATCTCACCTGTGCCATTGTCTCTGGTGTGGGAGGGCACTGTAGTCATTTTACCTCTGGGAAATTGTCATCAGAGGACCCAGCTCAGAGCCCCATTGCTTAGCTGGAGGGCCTGACACCTAGAGGAAAGGGAAGATGAGAGTGAGTCTTCCCTTCTGAATAAAGAGAGAGGTCAGTGGCTTTTAAAAGCAAATTCTGCGTCTCCTTTCATCTCTAGAGATTCAAGATATCAAAGATCAACCAAAAAGTCAAACAAATATTCCCTCAATCCATCCATTTTTCCTGACCATGTCTTTTTTATTTTTATTTTTTTTTTTGACTCAGGGTCTCGCTCTAGCCCAGGCTGACCTGGAATTCACTATGTAGTCTCAGGGTGGCCTTGAACTCACAGCAATCCTCCTACCTTTGCCTCCCGAGTGCTGGGATTAAAGGCGTGAGCCACCATGCCTGGCTTCCATGTCTTTTTGGAAGCCTCCCGCCATTGAGAATGAATGACATGTTGGGATAAAATTGAAGCCAGGTGGGATTTCAGGGGGGAAAAAAAATCCTGTGTTTTTTTTTTCTAAATCTCCCGAAGTCTTAAAACAGCAGCAATATTCCTTTTCCACTTCAGAATGGCCCTGTTTTTGTGTTAGCTGAGAATATATATGTGCATATACTGACCAGGCGGATAACAAGAATCAAATGGGGATATGAGACTGACAGTGTGCCCACAGGACAGGCTGGCTGTACCTGCTCACACCGACATTTACGTGGTATATATAGCAGCTATCTTCTTGTAGCTGGCACTGAACACCTGACCAGAGCAACTGATGGAGGAAAGGATTCATTTCACTTTCGTGTCATCATAGCAGGAAAGCAAGGCACAGCAGAGGATGGCCATTATATCTCGTCACACTAGCTGGGTGGTTGCAGCACTGGTGAGCCAGTAATGAACAACCCAGTGGTACTGGACTAATAAAGCCTCAGTGACACCCTCCTCTAGCCAGGTTCCACTCCTCAAATTGCCATGAGCTGGGGACCAAGCATTCAAAACACATGAAGCTATGGGGGACGTTTCACACTCAAACCACCACACATGGCTGGCTAAGTGTGAGGACGGAAAGCCTGTGGTTCATACCATAAGTGACCCCATGCTGCTTCCTGAGTGCTGAGAATTGAACCCAGCTCCCTCCCATGCTAGGTAAGCGTGGATCTACACTCCCTCTCTGGGCCACTGACTCTTCTATTGCGTCTTCAGGACTTGACTGTAAGGACACTTTATAAAACGATTCTGCGTTTTTCAGCAGCAAATACATGACCTAATTGTGTTCAGCTTCAACTAGAATGAACATTTAAGGACCCAGCGTAGGGCAAAACTAGGGAGATTAGAGGCACTTTAGGATCTAACTTTTTACCCTTTCCTGGTTATTTATTTATTTGCACGTGTGTGGGAGTGGGTGCATCAGGGCCTCTTGCCACTACAAATGAACCCCAGACCTTTGCACCACCTATGGCATCTGGCTTATGTGGGTGGCATAGGAAGTTGAGCACGGGGCTGGCAGGCTCTGCAAGCAACTGCCTTTAACCACCGAGTCATTTTCCCAGTCTTATTTCCTGGGTATTTTTTCTTTCAATCTTATGTTGATTGCTT
Source organism: Zapus hudsonius (assembly GCA_004024765.1). Classification (NCBI taxonomy): domain Eukaryota; kingdom Metazoa; phylum Chordata; class Mammalia; order Rodentia; family Dipodidae; genus Zapus; species Zapus hudsonius. Next base: position 3,288 of record PVHP010016924.1, on the reverse strand, counting down.
TTTCTTCTCAAAATCAAAACTTCCACATCTTCTGTTGCTTTCTCCTCAAAAGAAAGTCAATCTCCTCCCCAAAAGAATTTAGTATTAGCCATTTACATGTTGGTGTAAAATTGACAAATCATAGCAAACATCAGTATTAAGCACTTTACAATTTTCATAATTTTTTTTGCATACTTATTCTAATTTAATTCTCACAAATATTTGGGAGATCTTCTTAGCCCTGCTTGCAAAGGAATTGCGTTGGCAGGAGCATTCCAAAATTGGCTTACATAATGCCTGGCAGAACTGTTATCTATTGGCAGAGATAAGAAATGACCACAAATTCTGGTCATTGCACCCCACAAGTGGCTCTTTTTTAATTTTTTTTATTTTTATTGTTCGTAATGAGTTGCATTATTTAGTGGGCAAAAAATGAGTTGTTATTAAAAGTGGCTCTTGAGTCATAAGCTCACCCATGGCGATTTGCTTAACATAACTGTAAAGTATGTTTTTTTCTTGATAGATAGTGGTGGCTCATATATATATATATATATATATATATATATATATATATATATATATATATATATATATATATATATATATATATGAGAAATTTTTTTTGAGGCAGGGTTGCCCTGTAGCCTAGTGTCATGGCTTGATCCAGGTGTCCCCCACAAACAAATGAATGTGTTCTGATAGATTGATCCTCAGCTGATGGCAATTTGGATTTTACAACCTCGATGGAGCTGTGTTGTTGGGGGCGGGCTTATGGGGTTATAAGCCAGCTTCCCCTTGCCAGAGTTGGGCACACCTTCCTGCTGCTGTTTACAGTGCTGTGGCAGAGGTGATGTCCAGCCCTCTGCTCATGCCATCGTTTTCCCTGCCAGAATGGAGTCTCCCCTCAAGTCCGTAAACCAAATGAACCCATTCCTCTACAAACCACTTTTGTTTGGGTTCTTTTGCGCAGCAACTAGAAAGCTGACCACAACACCTAGGCAGACCTGGAATTTACTGTGTAGTCTCAAACCGGCCTTGAACTCACAGCGATCCTCCTACCTTGGCCTCTTGAGTGCTGGTATTAAAGGCACGTTCCACCACGCCTGCCCCGGCATAATATTAAAAACAGGTTTTAGGCCAAATTCTAGCACTCAGGCTAACATTTGTTAAGTGAACATTGTAAAAATGAGTGTTGTCTGGTCATTTCCCAGAAGTCTCAGCTTTCTAAGGTCTTAGAAGCTTCGACCCCACCTTGCATGAAGGTGGATATGACAAGTTTGGAAAGGAAGGCTTTTATCAAGGGATTATGGGTGTTGTACACCCACCTCTTCAAATCCAAGGTTGGAAACTGTTAGCTTTCAACCCTCCAGTGCCACCAGCCCTGAGGCTGTGTAAGCCTGAAGCAGGGCTCACTTTTCTCGAGCCATGGGGAGTGTCGCCAGTCCGCAAGGGGGGGGGGGTCCACTTATCCTGCCCATTTCTAACATTCATTACCCTAATTGACAAGCCACTAATTTCACCAATAAACCCCCATTTCTCACTTTAATTATGCCAATTAGTCAAGCCACAGGGGTCACCAGGAGTTAAAGGGAGCTGGAAGTGTCACGGAACACTGGTGGAGCATGGGATTTCTGATTAGGCTCTAGCTGATCACTCCTTGACTTGAAATTCCCAGTTAGCATGGCTGTCTGGGCCTGGAATGTAATTTAAACTCATCTCCAAAAGCACACAGATGCCAGAAGATTCCAACATAAATTGCAGACGTCCTGACCAGCTGCTGGTTATTCTTGGAAGCCTGTAGGAGGGCAGGTATCATGTACCATGGTATTAGGGCTCCACCTGGAGGGCCGGCTGGGGCAGACAGAAATTACCCCCATCGCCCTAGCACTCTGGGCTTCTCTGGGTACCCTACTTCTTTGACTTTGGAAAATGCCTTGCATCCTCTAGGGTAGCTCATTTCATGTAGTCTTGTTGGGTCAAGATAAGGAATTGCATTTTTATCTGAATCTGTAATCAGGTTCCCTTTATCTGAAGCTTGGAGAAAATTTTGGCTTTTCTTATCATCAGAGGGAAGGAGTGGTAGGCATTGGGTTTAAACAAGTTGCCATTTAATGAAACCAAGCCCATACTCCTGCTCAGTCCCACAGAACCCAGATTCCCAACCCTTTCCCATTTATCTGGTACAGTTACCGGTGCCTTAAAAATTATTTATTCGAGCTGGGCGTGGTGGCGCACGTTTTTAATCCCAGCACTCTGGAGGCAGAGGTAGGAGGATCGCTGTGAGTTCAAGGCCAACCTGAGACTACATAGTGAATTCCAGGTCAGCCTGGGCTACAGGGCAACCCTACCTCAAAAAACCCATATATATGAGCTACCACTATCTATCAAAAACAAAAACAAAAAACCTTGAAAAACCAAAAAAAATATTTATTCATTTGCAAGCAGAGAGGGGGGGGGAGGCATGGGCACTCCAGGGCCTCTAACCACTGTAAATAAACTCCAGATGCTTGTGCCACTTAGTGCATCTGGCTTGAGCAATTGAACCCGGGTCCTTAGGCTCTGGAGGTGACTGCCTTAACCTCTGAGCCATTTCTCCAGCCCCCAGTTATTGGTGCTTTTGATCACCAATGGTGAGATCATGGGCAAGAAGATAAATTCTTCCTGCTGAGAGCAGAACTCAGGCATTTGGTCTTTTGTTATAATTGTTGCCTAACTTTACAAAATCTCCCAAGTTCCGAAGCATGGCTGGGAATGAGTAAGACAAGACTGTTTATCTCATTTAAACATATGTGCCTTCATTAGCTTGTGGCTCAGCTGTTCCCTGAAGTAGAAGAGTTCAGGGAGAAACTTCTGAATTTATGGGAAGAACAAGAGTGGCCCCCATGTAACTCACAGGAAAGGAACCTCTTTCCTGTTAATGATTTCAAGTGTCTAGATTAAAAAATATATATTGCAAAGAGATCTTCTCAAACTATATTTGACTTAGTAGAGTTTTATTTTTCTCAATGTACAGTCGGTTGAATCTGTTTATGCATCTTCACCAGCAGCTGGGACATCTGCACCCTTGGTATTTCTGATATAGATTACTTGGGCTCTGTGCTCTGATACCATTTAATAGACAAGTCCTTTACTAAGGAGAACAGGGAACTGATAATCTTCAGTTTCTGGGAGTCCAGCTCTGGGGTAATAAGCTTGGAGTGGGGAGCTTCCTTACATAAGTAGCTTTATCAAACAGGATGAAGATTTTTTTTAAAAAATATTTTATTTATTCAATTTCAAGGAGAGAGAGAGAGAGGGGAGAGAGAGAGC
>PVHP010016923.1:0-35360 GCA_004024765.1 Zapus hudsonius | reverse complement strand
AGATGGAGATGATACAGAAAGAAATGAAATCTTTGGGCTAAAATCACTGCCCATTCAGCTGCAATTGTTTGAGAGATTACAACCATTGAGATTGGGCCAGGTGATCTCCTTTGGGACAGCAGGACTTCTGTTGAAGTAGGGGGCTTGAATATTGAAGTTTTCCTGCTCTTCAAAGCTGGCTTTGTTCCCCCCTGTATTAACAAGTTGGTAGCCACTTGGTACTATGGAGTATAAGAAATGCAGGAAAAAGTCGGTCATTGGATGTGCAGTATGGTTTATTTTTTGGAAATAGCCATGGGCAGTGTGAAGCAGACATGTTGATTGCCTGTATGGAAACATAATGGAGACATGAGGATGAACTGAGTGCAAGGCCTATGGGATGGCTTACAAGGAGAGCTGCCAGCACAGGATGAAGTTTTCCCTGATTATGAGTAGCAGAGCCTGAAGGGTGGAACTGGAACTCCAGAGACCCTTCACTGGTTATTATTGGACTTGGAGTTAGAGTCTGACACTTGTCCTGTTTGTTTTGAATCTTGTATTGGTTCTTTGCTATGCGCAGTGCCATCTTTTGCAGTGTGAATATTATTCTGTGCCACCATGTTTTTTTTTTCTTCTATTTATGGCTCAGTTAGAGACCTTGAAATAGAGTTGGGTGTGGTGGCACACACATTTAATCTCAGTACTTGGGAGACTTGGGAGGCAGTGGTAGGAGGATTGGCATAATTTGAGGCCACCCTGAGACTAAATAGTGAATTCTAGGTCAGCCTGGGCTAGAGTGAGAGCCTATCTCAGAAAACAAAACAAAACAAAAAGACCTTGAAATAAGGGGATGTTTGAACATCACTGAGTTTGAGATTGATAAAGACTCTGGACTTTTGGGGTTGGGCTGGGTGCATTTTATATCATGTATAGTTACCAGTTTTATGGCATGGTGTGCCAGGGGCAGAATGTGGTGGTGTGATTCAGGTGTCCCCCATAAACTTATGTTGTCTGAATGCTTGGTCCCCAGCTGATGGCAATTTTGGAATTAGAACCTTGTTGGAGGTGTGTGGTTGGGGACAGGCTTATGGGTGTTATAGCCAGCTTTCCCTTGACAGTGTTGGGCACACTCTCCTGTTGCTGTTGTCCACCTGATGTTGGCCAGGAGGTGATGTCCAACCTCTGCTCATGCCATCATTTTTCCTGCCATCATGGAGCTTCCCCTCTAGTCTGTAAGCCTAAATAAACCCTTTCCTCCATAAGCTGTTTTGGGTCAGGTTCTTTGTGCCAGCAATGAGAAAGCTGACTGAAAGACCACCCTTTCCTTTTCTCTTTCCTATCCTCCTCCATGGAATCTCTTCTTCTTTCCCACTAGGCTTTTGTCTATTTTGATACCATCATTTTCCTCTCCTGTTATGCAGGTCTTATATATAAGTAGTGTCAGCCACTGTGAGGTCATAAATATCATGGATGTTTTGTATCTGGAAGACAGTATTGCAAAGCACTCCTCCCCTTCTTTTGGCTCTTATATTCTTTCTGCCACCTCTTCTGTAATGGTCCATGAGCTTTACAAGGTGTGTGATAGAGATGTTGTGGTCTAGTTTTGAAGCTTATTTTATGTTGACTCTCATAGTTTCTCCAGCAGGACTGAGAATTCTGTCATGTTTGTTCTTAAAGGTCCAATATCTCTAGACAAATCGCATTATTTTGAGATAAATGTGGACCTAGAAGAAATTTGGGATTAGTACAAAAGGAATATTCTATTCTTATCCAGATACTCTAAATGTTTATTATATTAGTCTTTTTCTCTCTCTCTCCCCTGCCCTAATATTTCACTATACATTTTCTTTGGAAAAAAAGACATATTCTTGCATAAACACAGTGCAGTCTTCAAAAGCAAGAAATTAACATTAATACAGCCCTGTTTGCTAGCCTTCAGATGTTCCAGTTTTGTATATGTTAGTATTTTTTTTCCATGGTTCAGGATTCTATCACAAATACATTTAGTTGCCATGTGTCTTTTTTTCTTTAATTTGAAATATTTCTTCAATCTCTTTGCCTTTCATAATATTGACATCTTGGAAGAACACAAGATAGTTATTTCATACACTCTCCTTCAATTGGAATTTTGTTTGATGCTCTTCATGATTAGATTTAGTTGATGGGTTGATAGACTTTTGGCAGGAATATTCCAGAAATGATGTGCTTCCTTCTCCATGTAACCTATCAGGAGCGATGATGTCCATTGCTTCCATCCTTGAGAGTGTTAACATTGGTTGTTTTTCAGAGGAAGTTATCAAGTAGTCATCAAGTAGGACTCTGTGAACATCGGTGACTGCCTCATGTGCCAAAGCCTGATAGAATCAGTTTCCTTTAGACATTCCTCAGTCACATCATCTATGGAGGATACTTGTGCCCTCAGGGCAGGGCTGTGCACACAGATATGCTTACACATCAGACCTGAGTTCTGGCTTTAGTAATTGTATTGGGTGAAGATTCCACTTTCTTGCTAAGTCTCTTGCATTCATAACAAGTTGAGAACTGGGGACATGGTATAGGAACAGTAACAACCCTTATAAATACCTGGTTACTCAAAGCTCTAGTTTAGACATTGGTAAAAATATAGTAGACTTTATGCCTCCTTCTGTAGGTTTTAGCTCCTGCTATTTACTTATCTGCATGTGTGTGTATATGGGCATGTGAATACCATGACAATGGGTAGAGATCAGAGGACAGCTTCAAGGTATCTGTGCTTGTTGTAGTCAACTTTCTTTGTTGCTGCACAGAAAGAACCCAACCAAAGCTGTTTGGGAGGAATGGGTTTATTTGGCTTATGGACTCGAGGGGAGGGTCCAACAAGGCAGGGGAAATGATGGCATGAGCAGAGGGTTGGACATCACCTCCACCACAGTACTGCAAGCAGCGGGTGTGCCAAACACTGGCAAGGGGAAGCTGGCTTGTAACACCTATAAGCTCACCGTCAACAACACAGCTCCAGCAAGGTTCTAATACCCAAACTGCCATCAGCTGGGGATCGATCATTCAGGATACATTTGTTTGTGGGGGACACCTGGATCAAACCATGACAGTGCTCTACTTTCTGTGAGGCAAGATCTCTGGCCACTGTAAGTGAGTCTGGCTGGTGAACTTCAGATTTCCTGGCTCCACCTCCCATTGTCATAGATATACTGAGATCTCAGAAGCATGTGCCGCTTTGCATCTGGCTTTTCTGTGAATGTTAGTGAATTGAACCCAGGCCAGCAGGTTTTGCAAGCAAGAGCTTTAACCAGTAAACCATAACACCTCTGCCCAGCTTTAGCTTCTTTAACCTCTGAGTAGGCATGTACCTGTTATGCCACAGCATTCATTATTTCCTATCACAGTATTTCTGACATCCAATTTTAGAGGAATATTGTGTGGGTCTGGGCAAGTTACTTAGTCCTTACATCTTTCTTCACTTATAAATGGTGATCCTTTTTCATTACTTTTTTTGTCGTACTGGGGATCCAACTCAGGGCATCGTGCATGCTGAGCACATACTGTACCACTGAGATACATCCTTGCCCAGTGAACCTAATACATACATAACTTTCTAGTGTAATTACAAGGATTCAATGATGTAATTGATATAAAATAGAGCAAGCACTTTGAATACATAAATGCTCAGGACATATAATCTTTTATTGTTAATGGTGATAACTCTGAAACAGCCTGCACTGTGAATTGGGGAATGCCAATTTGAACCCAATTTCATCTCTGTGTGGCTTTTTGACTTTAAGCAATCAACATGCCACTTTTGATTGCTTGTCTACAAATTGAAGTTAATAGCATTGCTCTTGGATACCTCCCTAGATTGTTGGATGGAGAAAGTGAACTAATATGTGTGAAGGATTGGGTGAACATGAAGAGAATCCTGGAAATCTGTCTGCCTGGGCTATGCTTCCATATGGTTGGGCTAGGACTAAGTCATAGCAATTGCCTGGAAATTATTAAGATTTTTGAGGCCCATAACAAAGAAAACTGAAAATTCTGCCTTCTTCCTCCTATGAGCTCTGATAATTTATAAGTTGGGACTTCAAAATGAACGTGGAATGCCTTTGGCGGTCCTTGGCCTCTTGTTGGCTGAATAGCTTGCCTGTTGTGCTTCATAGATGTCCATGGCTACTAGAATGTATAGGATTCCAGGGGCAGATCTCTCCCTCTATCCTGATTCTGTCCATTCTTCTGATCCTGAGGTGGAGAGAGGGAACCTCTCTTTGGCATAATTGTCAGGCCCCCTCACAATGCTTTCATCCACCGTGCCAGTTTTCTATCTTGGCTGTGCAATGGGTATCGCCTAGCTATACCCAATGTTAGCAATAAGAGCCACAGGGTCTTTTCGCCTAGTAAGGAAAGGGGGGAGGGAGAGAGGCAATTTTAAGGAATTGGTTCATGCAGCTGTGCTCTTGTGGGGCTTGAAGATCCAAAGTGCACAGGACAAGCCACAGACTAGAAATTCAGGTAAAAATAAACCATCCCATGGAGCATGCCACCAGGTTGGAGCCTCAGGGAGAATTTCTGTATTGTAACCTTGAGCCAAAGACCTCTTCCTTGGGAAACCTCAGTCTGTGTTCTCAAGGCCTTTAGCTTATTGGATGAGGCCCACTCATGTTATGGAGGAAATTTTCTTTTATTCACAGTCTATGGCTCATAAAGCTAACTATATCTAACATATGTTTTCAGAGCAGATACCATCTTGACTAGTGTTTGATCAAACAAGTTGACATTATAGTCCAGCCATGTAAACACATAAAATTAAGCTTTATAACGGGGGATGTTTAAAAGATGCGAAGTTAGAACTCAGATGTGAGTTAGTCATTTGGGGATTTTTTTTCTAGCTATCTTTCTGTTATTGATTTTTTTTTAGTTTAATTCTGCTGTGATCTGAGAGCAGACATGGAATGATTTATCTTCTCTTAAATTTGTCAAGGTATGTTTTATGGCCTGGAATATGGGCTATGCTGGCGAATGTCCCGTGTGAGCTGGAAAAGAATATGTATTCTGCTCTTGTTGGATGAACTACTCTATAGATGTCAATTACATCCAGTTGATTGATGGTGCTGTTGAGTTCAATTATGTCCCTACTGATTTTCTGCCTGCTGGATCTGACCACTTCTAACAGAGGAATGCCAAAGTCTCCAACTGGAAGAGGGGATTGTTCCCCCCCCCCCCCTTGCATCTCTATCAGCTTTTTTCCTCACTGTTTTTGATCTTCTAGAGTTAGGCACATACATGAGCTACTATATTTGTCTGGGAGAATTGACCTATTTGTCACCATTGTGACGCATCTCTTTAACCCTAGTAATTTTACTTTCACTGAAGTTGTCTGTATCTGGAATTAACATAACCACTTCAGTTTTCCTTAAATTGAGTGTTAGCATGATATTCATTTATCATTCTTTATATATGTGTCTATAACGAATATATACATTTAAACTGGTAGTGGTTCTTTGTAAAAGTGGCATGTAGCTGGGTCTTTATGTTTGATTTGTTCTATAATATTTATATTTTAATTATCCACTTAGATGTGGACATTCAAGGTGATTATTGATAGTAGATTGATAGCTACCATATATATTTGTGCTCCATTTTCTATCACCATGGATTCATTTAGCCTGATTTAGAATTTTATATAAAATATGCATTCTTTTATATTTTGAAAAGATATTCTTCAACTATTTTTTGAAGAAAATGTAATTGATACATAATTATACATAGGTATAGGGTACAGTGCGACATTTAGATACCTGTCCACAATGCATGAGGATCAGATCAGGGTAATTAGCATATCCAACATTACAGTCATTTATCACCTCTTTGTGTTAGGAATACACAAAATTTTCTCTACTGGCCTTTGAAAACTGTAGTTATCAAGCCATGGTTACCCTGCCATGCTATTTAACATTAGAAGTTAGTTTTCCTTTCCAATGGCACCTGTACTGATTAGTCATCCCTTCTCCAAAACACCCCCCACCCCGCATCCACTTCCCAGCCTTGGATAACCACTATTATACTCTGAATAAAGTATTTTGTGCTTGTTTTTATCGTTAAGTAGGAACTTTGTATGTGCACATCATATGTTGGTACCATTCCCTTCCTCCCTGCCTCCAGTTCACCGAGGTCCCCTCCTCAGTGCGATTGCTGGTATTCACCATGGGGTTTTGGGTTATTAGTTGTGAGAACAGAAGTCATTGTGTGTGGGGGGGGAGGAGGGGGGAATGCCTCTGGATAGTCCCTCAACCTGTGGCTCTTTTTGCTCACTCTAATGCTTTTGAGATTCCTGTGTCTTAAGTACATTAGTAATTAATTTTTCTGTGCTAGTGGTTAGTGTTTCATTGTATGAACATACCCTACCTTAGTTTCTTATTGAAAAACAATGTCTATTTCCAGGTTGGGGCTATTTGGGCTAAATCTGCTGTGCACATTCTTGTACTTGATCTTTTGGTGATCCCATTTACTGCTCAGGAGTGGAATTGATGGGTCTAATGGATATGTGATTCATAGATTCTGTCATTGTGAATTTGTCTATTTGCTAAAATAGATTTATAGTTCTCACATTCATACTTATGGTATGTTGGCGGCCATTTTTGGACATGTACAGAATGGTAGAAGATTCGAGCTGCTTTCTGTGAACTTTCCCAGTTGAGATTGAACAAGGCAGTGCCCTGCCTTCTTGCTTCAGCTCTCAAACTATAAGCAAACTCCCTTTCAGTGCAATTAGCACCACGTTTTATTTCTTGATGGTCACTGTGTAGAAGGACCCAAAATACAGTGTTAAAGTACTATATAATGTTCCTATGTGTAAGAAGGGTGTGAAAGTACATATAAAGAACTTGTAGACAAATTATATTGAAACATGAGCTACGGAAACACACATAAAACACGAATAGCTGACCAAAAGGTGATGAATAGAAGCTACCAGGAACTCAAACCTGTATTTCCCCTAAAAGCAATGGTTCAGTCGGCACTGACTCGTTCAAAATGACCTGACAGAACGCAAGTCCTATCAATAATGAGAATCACCTGTCATTTCAGCTCTAATAAATACTACTCAATAGTTTGCTAAAGTGGCTGTACCACCTGAGAAGCTCTTGAACTTGCCTTTGTCTAGCCTTATACCTAGATCAATGAAATGAACAGTGCTGGTAGGTGGACCCAGAGGTGCAGGACTTAGAGCTCCTCAGGTGGCTTTAACCCCAGCCGTCACTGACCACACTGGTCAGACTCCAAGGAGAGAGACTAGAGTAAGCCCAGCAAGGGCCCTGTGTGCGTAGCTGTCACTCAACCACTGGTTATCAATTTTTCTTGATTATGTTCTTTTTGGTTGCTTTATACTTATGTATTTATTTTATTTACTTGCAAGCAGTGAAAGACAGACAGGTAGATAGATAGATAGATAATGAATTATGGACATACCAGGACCTCCAGCCTCTGTAAACAAACTCCAGATGCATGCATCACACATGCATCTGGCTTTACATGGATACTGGGGAATTGAACCAAGGTCATTAGGCTTTGCATTTAAGTGCCTTAACTGCTGAGCCATCTCTCCAGCCCCCTCTTTTTATTTTATTTATTTATCTGCAAGCATGGAAAGGCATCTGTATAGTTGCTTTATATTTAATTTTACTCTGTTTATGCATGTTGAATACTTATAAAAACACACAATCAATGGGATAAGGAGTCTTTTTCCTGGAGGAGAAATGATAAGAACATCTCCTGTCACAAGTTGGAACTCATTCATGCACTAGGCTTGATGCTAAAGGGTAAATGACAGGTTGGAAAACAGAGAGAAAGAATTACCTACCAGCTCCATGGGCATTTCTCATCCTCTGTGATCTTGAGCAGAGGGAGGGAGAGGAAGCCTTGTAACAGTGAGAAATTCCCACAGAGGGAAGCAAATGTGAGGAAGGATTTTCAATGCACCCAACCCCTCATTATCAGGGAATTTCCCACTCACAAACACAGCACTGCTGTTTGCACAAACTTAGCCAAGAAAATAAAGTTTCCACCTTCTCAGTTTAAGTGGTGGGTTTTTAAGAATCATCTCTCATATACCATGATGAGCCATTAAAGGCATCTAGCACTTCTGGTCTTCAGGCATTTCATGAAAGTACCTCTGTGTTTGCCAAAACGCTCAGCTTTTGTGTACAGGCTTGAATTAGAAATTGCTGAAGCAGAAACTCTGAACTGTCCATTGCTTTTCAAAGGATGAAACCTGGACCAATAACATCAGTACTTCAAAGAAACTTATTAGACATGCAAAAGCTTGGGACCCACTCCAATAAAGTTGCTAAGTGAAATCTAAGATGCCTTGTTACATTTCAACTTCAGATACACAATTTTTCTTCAGTGATAAATATGACCTATGCAATGTATGTGATGATATAGAATACTAAAATCAATTCACTTTGCTGGGCATGGCGGTGCACACCTTTAATCCCAGCACTCGGGAGACACAGGCAGGAGGATCATCATGAGTTCAAGGCTACCCTGAGACTACATTATGTATTCTAGATCAGTCAGGACTAGAGTGAGTTCTTACCTTAAAAAATCACTTGTTTAGATGAATTTCAAACACAACTGGAATCTTCTATTTTTATTTATAAATCTGGTAACTGTGCACTGAGACTTGTGAAATCACAGCCCCCTGGAGGAAGCTTAGCACTGATTCTGAGACATTCTGGAGTCTGAGACCCATGGCTCTACCTTGTCTGGATGATGAAGGGAAGAAGAAATTCTCGTACAGTCATATTTCAGTGGTTGGATTTTTGTAGAAAGATGCCTTTGAAGTCTAAGATCAGCCTTTGAAGTCTAACAGCCTCAAATCAGAACTGAAGAGCTCATTATATGGTTTCTCTCTCATTCCTGTTTGTAGGATGCCACTTTCGTCCCAAGAATTGATCTCCAGATGCAGTAGGATGCAATAGTTTCTGGTGACCGCCTTTTGCTATTCCAGATGCCACTCGGGACCTCTGGCCTCATAGGTAGTGAGGCTGTGACCCATGAAAAGACTGTGATACCATCTTCTTGGTCTTTACCACTGCCTTGCAACAATGTCTGCTGGGTTTTCTTAGCTGCAGCTTTCAACTGGATAAAGTGGCATTCAAATGATCTGCCCCAGACCTCTTTCCATGGTAGCAGGTGCCTCAACATAATTAGAACTAACGAAGAGATTCCATGCTGATGGCTATAGGAAGACTCAGGATTACCAAGATGTCAGTTCTAATGCTGTCTATAGACTCCATGCACTCTCTACATCCCAGCAGGTTGTTATGTGGCTATAAACAGACTCTCAGATCCATGAGGACCTGACTTTGAGCTTTATTTAAAAGCTACAGTAATGAAGATGAGGCTGGTGAAAAGAAAAAGACATAGGATCCCTAGGTATAAACAATCATTTTTTCCTTGACTAGAATAACTTGCAGACATAATACCTATTATAGACTGAATGTTTGTGTCTTGCCTCCAAATTTTCCAGCTCTAATGTGATGGAGTTGGGGGTGGGGCTTTTGAGAGGAATAGGTCACCAGAGTGGAGTCCTATGCATGTGGTTAGTGTCCTTATGAAAGACTCCCCAGGGAGCTTTCTGTGAGAACATAGGGAGAAGGCAGTCATCTATGGACAAGAAGGAGAACTCTCAGCAGACATCAGACCAGCTGGCACCTTGAGTTTGGATTTCCAGCTTCTAGAAATGTGAGAACTGCTTCGTCTATGGTGTTCTGAGGGTGGCCAGACTAGACAAAGAAAACAACCCCTGATCCCTTTTTCTTTCCTCTCCTTCTTCGGGACATTTTCCCTCCAAACAAAAATTCTCTTATATACCCACTGCACAGTTATAAAAAAAATCAGGAAGTTGAATACTTATAGAATATTGCTTTATAGTTTATAAACATTATGTACTGGCGCTTTACGGCCAAAATGAACCAAAAAGAACAAAGCAGAACCCTGGATCGCACACTGTTTAGCTTCATCTGTCTCCTACGATCAGCAACACTTCTCAGGCTGTCTCTTTCATCACCTTGACATTTTTGAAGCGTACAGACCAATTATGCTGTAGACTGTTTCTCCATTTGACTTTGTCTGATGTCACCCCATGATTAAATTCAGGTTGTGCAATTTGGGGAGGAATGACAGAAGGGGCCACTGTCACCTCAGAGCATCATGCAGGGGAGCACGTGGTGTGGATTATGTCACCAGCATGGAGGTGATGCTTTAATGGCTGTGTCAGGTGTCTTCTGCAGATAATTTATAAATATCTTGTGAGGAAGATACTTTGAGACAAATTAAATATCCTATGATTCCTCAAACTTCCACCATGGCGGTTATTTTGAACTCACATAATACAAGTAAGTGAAGGTGCTAAGACCCGAGAGCAACATGTCTGCTCATGGTGCTAAGTGAACACACTAGGAATGCTCCACTCTAGCTGGCGTCTCCATCTGATCCACGAATCTAATGAAGACAGGTCCTAAAAGCAATAGCACCCCTGGGAGCATTGCTCAGCTCATCACACACTCTTGTAGCATACAGATGTCACCATAGAGATTCCTCAGCAACTTTGCCCCTTAAGTGGAAAGCTCTTGTGAGTTTTTCACACTGTTTCTCAGAAAGTTTCAGCAAGAGGAAGCTGGAGGACCCCTAGCAGAGAGAGCTCTCAGTACTGTGCCTGTGTTGACTTCTTTCTTATCTTTTTATCTCTCCATCTCACTGGTTTCTGGGATCATCTTCTAAATAAAGCATTCAAATCCTTGATTCAGATTCCTTGTAAGATTTTGTGCACCTTCCCTATGCTGGGTCTTCCTGCCAACCCCCCTCTCAGTGTTTCTCCAAAATCATGATACTTTCAGATGAGCACAGCTTTGCATTTTGAACAGTCTACGATGGAGTTTGTGTTATCAGGAGGGGCTCTTGAGTGTAACTAGACCCATATATCTAACCTTGCTAAGCTTTGAGGAACTGATCTCAGTCTGGATCTCTCAGAGACATGATGGAGAATAGATGTTTGCCAGAACAAGGTGTCTGTGATAGCTCAGTGTGCCGTAAAAGCAGGAGGACTGGAGTTGGACTTCCGTAACCTAGGTAAAAAGAAGCCAGGTGTGCTGGGCACACTTACAATTCCAGCACCGAGGAGAGGCGCAGACAACAGGTCCTGGCGCTTGCTGACCAGTGAGATAACTTGTTTCACAAAAGAAAGGTGGATGACTTCCTGAAGAATGACACCACAGGTTGTCCTATGGCCTCTATCCATGTGTGCACAGAATAAGAGCATCTGTACACTATGAACACACACACACACATGTGTATGGCTGTTTTCCTCCATCAGATTTGTCCAATCCCCCCCACCCCCGGCTGTCGAGAAGGCAGCCTCTTCCTTGGGGTTAATAGTATTTAAAGCAGTCCAAGACACCCACAAGCACTCAGCTGCTGTAATTAAGCTGCTCCATGAGCCAAGCTTGTAGAACTTTCCTGACTGGTTGAATATTTATAAGCAGGCTTATCTTAATTAAGATTGCCAAGTGGCTGAGCTGAAATGGGTTTTCCTCTCACACAGTGGCTCTGAGCTGGGAGGTAACGGTGGTTAGGTTTCTGGGGTGGCCCGTGGGAGGTTTGGTGATCAGATGGGCTGCCTGCAGAGAGTGGGAGGAGGCACCAGCTCACGCCCAAGAAACCCCAAAGGACATCTCTTGAGACGTCTCTCTACTTGACCAGGGAGCTCATGCTCAGCCAATGAGCTGGCTCCAGCTTTCTCTGGAAAGAGGCAACTTGTACAGCATGCTCATTGTTAGCTGTGGCCTTGGGGCTGACTTCTGTCCTCTGGGGATGGAGCTGCAGCTCAGCAGGATCAGCTTTCCCCCCTCCATCCTGATGAACCCAGTAAAAGCCTTGTGGGAAGGCCAGAGGCTGGGGTACCGACTCATCCTGGCCTGCCTGGGAAGTTCTTAGTCTTAACACAGAAATTCTTGCATCTTAGAAGTCCCCTTAGCTCTGATTGTTCACTCCTTCCTTAAGCCAGAAGGAGAAAAATCTTTATTAGGAAGTCTACCATCACTCTGGTGACGACAGTTTCTAAAAACAAAACAAAACAAAAGCCCATTAAACTGACAAATAATAATTACATGTATTTATGAGGGACAGTGTGATACTTTGATATTTGTATATCTGTGGAACAATTAAAGCAAGCTAATTAACATATCCATCACCTAATGTACTTAACCCTTCTTGTGGTGAGAACATTCAAATTGGCCCTTTTAGCACTTGTGAAACAGATGAGAAGTCATTATGAACGATGGTCACCATGCCTGCTGCCTCTTGTTTATGACTCAGCTAAAGGGCATGGCTTCCAGGCATGACTCTCTCTACTGGCTCCACAGACACTTCCTTCAAGGCTTGCTCAGAGCCACAGGAAACATTACCCCTTCTCCAGTATCTCGCCTCCATCCACATCCTTTCTGGCTGCTCTTCACAGTAGCTGTACAGACAGCAGATGTGATGGAGGACTGAGGGGATGGTCTGTCCCCTTTTAGGGTAAGGGGACACCGATCTCCTCTGGGATGCTAGAAGGGGTTCTGACAGTTCACATCTGTGTCCCCAGCACCTACTTCAGAGCCAAGCCCAATAACCGATCAAGTTTCAAGGTCCAGACACTTCCTAAGAAATAAATGCAGGTTGAAAGAATATTTAATGAATAATAACTTGAAGGCTAATCCACCAGCTTGGGGTACCTGGGGATGTGGTTTACCATCTCATTTTAAATTTTTAATTTTGTAAATTTATTTGCAGAGAGAGAGAGAGAGAGAGAGAGAGAGAGAGAGAGAGAGAGAGCACACTAGGAACTCCCACAACTGCTACGGAATTCCAGATGCTTGTACTACTCTGCGATCTGGTCGTGTGTGGGCATTGGGGAATCGAACCCATGCCAGTCCTTACAAGCAAATGCCTTGAACCTCTGAGTCATCTCTCCAGCCATGGCTTACCCTCTCTGTATTACTGTAAGCACTCAGCAAATACTCATGGGATGTGGCTCCGCTCATTATCATCCAACATGAACCCCAGCTCCCAAACACGTGTGTCCAAAAATGCCCTGAAGGACTTTTAGAAATATCATCCCTGGGTCCTGCCCACTGAATCAGATACCTTGAAGCCAGGGCCTGGGAATAATGCTTGTGAGCAGAGAGTGAGGAAGCAGATGGTCAGGATGATAGCCGACATTTCCTGAGCACTAACTCTGAGCCTGGCACCGTCCTGAGGGCCAGCCAGGGATTACAAAGCCTCACAACAATCCCTTGAGGAACAAGAACACAGCCAGCAGCAGGGACTGTTCACAGGCACCAAGGCTCCAAGGCTGCCTTCTGAGCATTGGACTTGCTAGCCTACCTTCCACACAGGATGGGGATCATATGCTTAACATACATACAGCCTGGTGATGCTGAGATGGGAGGTCACGAATCCACGTCAGCAAATACGGCATGGACTTGAAAGTTCCTAGCACAGAAGGAAGTGGCTGAGAGCTTTCTGCACCTGGACGGGAGAGAGAGAGAATACGCTCAGAGACACATCAGGGCCTCCTGCTGTAAATGAACTCCAGACACACGTGTCACTTAGTGTATCTGGCTTTAGGTGGATATGGGGAATCAAACCCAGGCAGTCAGGTTTTGCAAGCAGGTGCCTTTAGCTGCTGATAGCTGCTGAGCCATCTCTCCAGGCAAGATTTGCTGATTTATGGAGGTTTTTTTTTTTTTTTTTTTTTTGCTGTGTAATAATAAATTACCCCAAAACATAGAGGCTTCGAGCCTTTCTTTCTGATGACAGTGAATCAGGAATCTAGAAGGCTGTGGCTGTGTTCTTCGTGTCTCACTGAAGAATGCTACTTGGGGTTGTTGCAAATGTCTCTGGGCTCTTCTGGCCCGTGGCCCAAGATGGCTGCCATGGAAAGAGAGGCTGTAGGGTTGAAGGTCTGGGAGGGGCAAAGGAGGGTAAAGGACTGGAATGGGATCAAGTTAGAGTATGCTCATGTGTTAAAACGCTCCATAAAAATGTCCTTTAAAAAAGAAAGAAAACACCCATGCACCCTGCAGGGTTTCACCTGATTCCAGGTGGCCTCTCCCCAGGGACAGAGCACTCAAAGTGGAAAGGCTATACGTCACCAAACAAGGCAAAACTATCCACCAGCAGAATGCGGCTATAGAGAGAAACTGTTAGAGCCAATTCCAGCCACCAAGGATGCGCTAGCAGCCAGTAATTATCACGCGCTGTTTCCTCTTATACATACACTTGTGTAATGGGTTTTCTTTCTTCCTCCAGAACTCGGGGATATGGGGCATATCTCCTCAGAGTTTAGTCTTCTTTGCCCTAAAGCTGCCTCTTAGGGGTTTGTTGGCAGGTGATCTGTTGGAGATACGGTTGAGCTAAAGAGGTGTTTATAGCTCACAGTGAGTTCCTTAAATTCTCCACAGTTGGAACAGCCATATTTGCATCCTGTGATTCCGCCTGTCTGGTGTGTGTCACTGGATTGTAAGGTGGGGAGTCAGGAATGAGTGAAGGACTGTAGCCTTTGCTCAGGGTGAGGGCCAGGAGACTGGACGAAGGGTACAGATGACATGTAGAATGCAGCAGAGGCCTTTCTGGGGCCTGACTCCCCCCCCCTTTTTTTTTTTTGCTGAAGGCTGTCTAGATCTCAAGACCGGGCCTCCTATGTTACCTAAGTGATTGGAGTCACTCTCATGATTTTCCAACACATAATAACGTGCAAAACCAAAGGCTTGCGAGTTCTACTCCTTGATTTACAAATGTAAAACGAACGTGATCTGAGCCTCTGCTTGCCCATCTCTCCTGAGGCCTCAGCTGGGTGCCTGGGAGACGGAGTGCCATGAGTATGCTTCCATCTGCCCAGGCTCTGCAAGTCTCCAGAGAACTGCACAGGAAGATCTCAAAAGGTACCATGGCAACCATGGATCCCAGGTCCCCAGGGTATCAAACTTCAACACTTATAGTTCCAAACAAGGAAGAAAATAATAAAAAAAAAAAGCCACACAAATTTATTTTCACCCTCCAAAGGTCATTTTTATTGGATAAAAAAAATAACAAAGTCACAGAATTCTTCTTTTATAAAACAGATTTGAGGGCGTCTAGTGACCTTTAAAGCAAAGTGAAGAGGTCCAAATCAAAACAGAAACATGTGAATTAGACTTAGCAATAACCAGACAGGAACCTAGCAAGGCTTTCATTTAAGGTGATCCCAATGCCAACAACAGTGGTTGATTCACAGGCATGTGATTATCAAGTCCTTACTCTCTGTCCCGGGCACTAACCTGGTTAAGGGAGCCAGGAGTCTCGGCTGTGTGGCTCTGGAGCATCTCACCTTCCATCAGGAGCATCAGTACAGGTATACGTGCCTGCCCTCTCTCTTCCAGGAACATGGAGAGGTGAAAGAAAGTACCAGATGTTTTCTATGCTCTCACTGGACTAAAGAAGCATGCATAACATGATAGTGCACTCATGGTCCTTGTGTGTGGTGCAGTTCAAGCCTATCTCTGTGACTCCAGAGAGAGAGAAAGAGGGCCCTTGAACTGGAATTATGTGGGGCGGCCAGGGCTTGACTTGTCTCCTAACTGAGAAGCTAGTGGTAGTTGACAGCCATGGGGTGACTTCTCCAAGGGGAGAAGTGTTCCAGAGAGCATAGGGGAGAGCTCCAGAATCCTTATCACTGGCTAGGTTAGCTGCATCTCTGAGAAGGGGAAGTCATGGGTTGTGAAGACTCACAGGGTTATGAGGACTTCCTATCACTCTGTAAGGAACGAGAAGCAATCAGGAATTATACATACCAAACATTGCTCCAGCAAGGGCATTGGTTTCATGACTCCTCACTGAACTGAGACAAGGGTAGGTATATAACCCGAGGGTTTAGAATCCACCTAAAGGAGAAAGGGCGGGTGACAGGTGCAGCTGCTTTCGGCTCCATCTGCCCTGAGCATGCTGTGCACAGCAAGAGCTTCCTCCTGCAAGTCCCTCAGCTCTCCACCTGAGGGCGCTCTCTGCTGTCCTGGGTCATTGCTGGGCAGGCTGGAAATAAATGCTTCTAATGGCGATGGCCTTTAATGGATAAATATCTCCACTTCCTCACTCCTGTCCCAAGGAGGGGACAATTCTGAGCTCTGTTACATAATGTCAGTCAGTGTTCCCAGCATGGCTGTTCCACAGTGGCCCACAGTGGTTACCCAGTCAATCCAGCCTTCCTCATTCATTCCCCACTTCCCTCCTCTCCTCACTTCTCCCAGGGGGCTTCCTGGGATCACCCGCCAGTGATTGCTACTTACATTCAACTTCTCACTTCAGGGGAATATATGAACCCAAGGCAAATAGATGAACACATTCTGGTATTCTACACCTACACCTACACATTCTCCTTTAATGTGAGACTAATTTAATATCACTGCTCCTTTAGACTAGGAACTTCAACCTTTGCCATCTGGGTAAGGAGCTTTCTGGGTCTACAAGCTACAGCTGACTTGTGTGATGTCATCCAAGTCCCATGCCTGCTGTGGATCGTCATCCTCCTTTGTGTGTCGTGGTGTCTTCTCTTTTCTAGCTGTAGAAGACACAGGAACTTACTATAATGATGAGCTTTGCACCTCTGATAGCCCAGTGGATGGACGAGGGCCCATGGTCAGTGTGTGGTACGTGGAAGCAAGGCCAGAGCTAGGGATGGAGCATAGGTGGCAGCAAAGTCCTGGTCATGTCACTTAGATATCCTCCATCCTTCTTCAATGGCAGACATGACTTTAGCCTCTTCATTTGGGGGATTTGAAAGCTTTTTTTTTTTCCTGGTCTGATTCTGTTTTCCACCCAGCTGACATCCTCACCCTTGAAACTAGTGCCTCACCCTTTCCACACAGTTCCTAAAACTGCTCACATCATTATGTTTGAACATTTAAAGCCAGCAAAGGGATGATTCCAGTAAAACCAAACCAGATAGGTTTTGTAAGGCTTAGAAATCCATTTGTCAGCACACCCAAGAGCGGTAATCTTTAGTGCATGTGTGTAAAAGCAATTTTCTAACTCCTCTGTCTTTCCTCGAATCCTCTATTTGAGACTGACCCAACTATGGCTCCGTAGAGGGAGAAGCAATGGGACAGAGCTGGTTTCTAAATAAATGGTCCTGAAGTAGGCAACGAGCCCACACTAGAGGAATGATCACATAGCTAACAGTCATCAAGAAGTCAGGCAGGCTGTAATTATGAATTTTGAAGAGCAAAAAAGTAATTCTAAATAACTAGAAATGTTTTATATTAGTGTCCTTTGGGTAACACCGTTGACTACTGAAAGACCAGGAAGGGCATTTTTCTTATTCGATTTCAGTCCCAGTAATGTTTTGAAGCTTCTTTGCAAAGTTACCATTAAGTTCAAATCTCAGCTCGTGGGTATCTAAAGTGGACCTTTGTGACTCTAGCTAGCCATCAGCATGCAGTCTTCTCTATTTCCTTTCATGCTCTCTCTGGACCCATGCTTATTGAGAAGGTGACTTTGAGGGCCAAATTACAGAAGCAGCACATATAACAGGCCATATGTAATTAGCTTTCATAATGGTCAAGGGAGTCTTCGACAGCCTTTCCATCCCAGAAGCCCCAGAGGGCTCAGAGAAGGTGCCCCACACCAGCAGCTCTTGTTAACATCTGAGTCCCTCTATTGGGTGGTGGGAGCCTTTGGTGAAGATATTGAAATGATTTCTCTGGGAGAGGAAGGGGCTTGATAAAAGGATCAGGTCATATAGTCATGCAAAGACACCCTCGTCTCTAGTTGTTCTCTGAAGGTACAGATAAGACAGAAAACACATTCTTCATAGTTTATTTATTTATGAGAGAGAGAGAGAGAGAGAGAGAGAAAGAGAGAGAGAGAGAGAGAAGTCAGGGCCTCCAGCCACTGCAAATGAACTCCAGACACATGCACCACCTTATGCATCTGGCTTTATGTGGGTATTGGGGAATCAAACTCAGCTCCTTCTGCTTTGTAGGTACACACCTTAACTGCTAAGCCTCTCTCCAGCCCTTCTAGTTTTTGAAAGCTGGGCCTTCTTGGAGATAAAATCACAAGGAAGTTATGGAAGTCAGAGGGAGATGACATCGGGCTGGCAGGGTGGCTCACCCATCAGCCCATCAAAGCGCATGCAGGCAAGTTCTTCAAAAGATGGGAGCAGGCATGTGCTGTAGCAAGAGAGCTCCAGGATAGGGGGTGGGGTGCAGGAAAGGAGAGGGGCCACATGGGTCACCTGCCCACTGGAGCAGCCGGGTAGGATGCCAATGACTAGTGTCCAACAAGATCAGTCATTTGTCCCCAGATGGGATGAGTGAACGTGGGTCCTTGGCAAAGAGAAGTAGGGAGCTGCTGAAATCAGGGGCTGACACAGCCAAGGTCACACATGTTGACACCAGATATCTACCAAGCCAGTGACATTTCCATCAGATCTGGGGACCAGATGAAGGGAGCATGACCAACACGTTATTATTCAGCAATGGTCTCTCCCCAGTGCGGCAAGAGAGGCAGAGACAAAGCACTTGCTGATGAAATGGGGGCTACATCAAATGAGGTAGATTATTAGAATTTAGACCGCTCTAAAGGCAGCTAATGAAAGAATAGCAACTTAGAAAAGTCAAAAGATTTCTTAAACACCACCAATAACGCATGACAATTTGTAATACAGAAGAGGAATTCCTAGCCAGAAGACTATAAAATATTTAATAATAAGCATTAAGATGCTCATGAGAATAATTGTGAATCCTAACTAAATGAGAACTCCAAGTAAGAACTAAGCCACTTCTAGACTGTGTGTTTCTCAATTCTCATCAAACAATCCATTAAACACCAGAAGCTTTAAAGAGCATATGGTAATTAGAATGAATCAGCCGATTATTTAGAGGAAGAGTATTTATCAGGTTTTTGCCTTAGCAGATATAAAGGTAGGCATAAAGATACAAAGAACTAATTAATAGTCAAATGCACGAGTCGAAACTGTAAAAACATTAGAAGAAAGCATAGGAACACTTGTTAATAATTGTGGGGTAAAAATTGTTGCAAAATGCAAAAGACGTCCTTGATGGGTTTTGACAGGTGGCATTCACATGAAAACTCCCGTATCACACGTGGAGGTACAAAAAGCACTGTAACAAATTGCCTGCAATGTCCAAGAGTTTAATGGTTCTAAAAATGAATGTGGCCCAATCATGCCCTCGCGATACAGGTGAAGCCCCTTCCATTTTGCTTCTCTGTGTCTGAACTTATCTCCTCACCCAGGCTCCCAGAGTTCCGTCCATTCTAGCAGACTTAATACAATCCACTGTACCATTCCTCTCGGTTGTCGCCAAGCTCGTTTGGGTAGAATGGTAAGTTTTTCTGATTTGTGTCATTCCTGACTCTTCCCCCATGATGCATTTGGGAGTGAGGGGAGCCTGCTGTCATGTGTAGGCTGTGATGGACAGATAGATGGAAACTGATCTGTTATCTCCCAGGTCTTCCCTCAGGTTCTTCTCAGTTTGCATTTGTGATGCTAGCTAGGTACAATGGCTCCTTTGCCCACCAATTCGTTGAACTTGGCTTCTGTGGCTGAGACCACACTGATGTCTTGAGTTCAGGTCTCTCTCCTATCTGGTGGCTCTCTCTGACTGACCCAACTTGACCGCTGCCCTCACTGTAGCTTTACCTCAAGTCCACCTGCATCTCCAGAGTGTTCCAGTCCATCTTACATCCTTCATCACGGTGACCATTTGGCATCCTCTCTGTCTACTCATCTCAGGGTTTTTATAAATCTGAACATCACACAGAAAGGTGGCAGATAGAATACAGGGTGTCCGGATAAATGACAACTGATTTTTAAGCCAAATAATACTCTAAATGTTGTGTGCCTCAAATGCTAGGGTATCATTACACTAAAAAGAAAACCATCCATTTTTTTCTAAAAAAAAAAGGTGTTTTTGTTTGCTAATTCTGTTAAGACTAGCCAGGTGAGATCCCAAGACTGCTGGAGTGTCTAGTTCATGCCTGGAGTTCTACTAATGGGTTGACTTGGTTTACCCATACAGCTTGGGCTGGGTACTGAACACAAGGTATCCCCCGCCCCCCAGTCTGCTTGGGAAGTGAGGCTGGAGGCTTGTTATCTTTCTTTCCCCTTCAATCTATACACTGCGCTCAACTCCTTCGATTCAGAGCAATTAAGCTAAGACAGGCTCTTCTCTTCACAGACTACAGGGACCGTTTGCCCTTCTTTCCCTTGTCTGCCTGGACGCCCCTCAGATCTCCCAGACTCCTTAAAAGGCAAGAGATAAAAGAATTTAGAAAATGCCTCTCTCTCCACAAAGACCGAATTTAGAGTCCATTATCTTGCTCTGAATTCAAACCCTACTTTGAAAGCTAGAAGCTGAACATTAATTCTTGCTATTATTGTTGGAGATAATTCTAAACTCCTTCCCTGGTCTCTGACTTCAAGGACAGTCAAATCCCCCAAGTTGACTAATGAAAAGGCTGCAAAGGTTATCATTTTTAAGATTTCAAGAACATGATCTTTACACAGAAGTCAATTGAAGAGGCCTTAAAGATTTTATTTAGCTCAGTAGCGACTGAAGGAGCCAGTCAGTTGTTAAGGGAGATTCAACTCAAAATTTGAGTGACAAAGAGTTGTAGTCCCTAGGAGAAAAAATTCACTTGTATTGCTAAGGACATTTACATTTACCAGGTGTCCTGAGTGTAACTGCTATCCCTACAGACCTGAAAAATAGCCTAATCAATGGAAAGTCACACACACACACACACACACACACACACACACACACACACACACACACACACACACCTCTAGAAGCTATGGAATCAGATCATCTCTACCAGGTCCCCTAGGCCATCCTGTGCTCATTGGTAAACTGAAAGAGTTCCCAGGCATCTCTTCCCTCATCGTCCACAAATTTTTCCCCTGAAAACATATAAGCTCAGAAAATCAATTTTGCCTGTTGTAATACCAAAAGGTAATTCAAAGAAGAGCTATACATGGTCAATAAATATAAGAATCAATGCTCAACCTCATAAGCATTTGCTTGGAAAATATATTAAATATATTAAAACAGCATTAGAACATAGAATTGTAGAGAAGAAACATTTTCTTGGTGATAGCTAACTACTAAACTGAAAGGCCCATGAAGAGGGGAATGGCTAAACAGATTGTATGGATTCTGCATACTCGTTTTCCAGCGTTGAAAGAGCTCCAAAGTACTTCTTCGTCTCCAACAGTGCACAAATATATAATCTCATTTATCCGTGTCCCTCGATGACATTAAACACTGAATTGTACAAATGTAAACAACACCAGAAGTGATACGCTATCTGCTAGCAGGAATGCTTGCTATGGTGCTTGGAGTCAAGTGTCTTGGATAAACTCATGTGTTCTGAATTCTTCGTCCCCAGCTGATGGCTATTCTGAGGGGCTGGGGTTCTTTCCCACACAAACCTTTTTCCTCATGATGGGAGCCCTCTGATATCCTTCCTTCTTGTTTGGCTGAGCAGCACAGAGTTTATAGATACGTGGCTAAAACCTCTCCCACGTGTTCTCTCCACACTCATGGCTGGAGATCTCTATAACTCTCCATTTTCTCTTAAATAAAGTCTTCCACCTAGACGTTCTCCTCTGGTGGTCTATAATTTTATTTCTTGAGTTTTATAGACAAGAATTCGGGTACTTTTAAGGTGCATTGGAATTAGCTGCGTACTCTGAGTTCTAACCTCCAGCTTCCCCATTACAGGAGGAGACATCAAAGGTCGAGAATGCTACCTTTTGGACTAGCTTCCCTTCAAGGTCTCCGTGGTAAAGGCATGGTGCCACAGAGAGGTGGTGGGACAGTGAGAAGTCATTAGGCCATTGAGGGTGTAGTGCTGTGGTGTCTTCCTCTTTCCTTTGGTCCCTGGCTCATGCCCACATGGAACAGGGTCCTAGACTTTTCTTGTTTTTGCTGCTGTCTCCAGTGCCAAGGTACATGTTGGGGGTACTGTGTCACAATCCCTGTCAAGATATAATATTAGAAACTTGGATTAGTACTTGGGGTTCCCCAGGGAACTGATTTTTACCCATAGTAAAGAGCCTTCCTTCCAAAGAAGCTAGTCTTGAAACTACTGAAATACAAGAGACTGAGTTGGTGTTAGAGATCAGGGGCTCTGAGTTTTATTTTATTGGTCTTGACAAGTTGCTCAAATTTCCTGACATCACTTTCCTTATCAGTGGGGGCCAATAGAAGAGTAGAAATGATCTATTTAGGTGTCTCTGGGTTTATGTAAAGTTAGGGTAAACCAGACTTGCTTCCCCTGGCCTTACCATTATTGTAGCAGCCCAGTGATTTTTTTTTGATATTTTTATTGTCCAAAATCAGATGCATTGTATTAGTAAATATGATGTTGGTATCCCTGATTCCCTCCTCCCTGTCCCCAATCTACTGGGTGTCCTCCTCGGTGGGCATACTGGATCATTCCATGGGGTAGGAGGTTATGAATAGCACAGGAAGCCAGGTTCCCCCCCCCACACACACTTGTGATGTACATTTGTTCAAGATGCTGCTGTTCCTTTTCTCAGATTTCTTCCTCTAGACTCATCCCTCCAACCTTGGGCTCCTAAGACATTGAGGACGGGTGTTTCCCTGATGGACCATTGTGGTCAGAAGATTTTTAATTTAGACAAGGATCAACTCGAGGAAAGAACATTTAGTGAGTTTGTGTGGGAAGCCAGGTGAGCCATGGACAGGCAGGTAGAAGGTGATGGAGATGAGCCCTCCTCCCTGAGTCCAGTCTGCCTCCTCCTCCAGGCCAGCTCCCCACCAGAACTGGGCTGCTGCATTATCTTTGCTGATAAAGATTAACGACAACCATTCAGTTCCAGAGTGACTGAAAGGAGAAATTGCGGGTGAGTCACCCAGGGACTTCTTCCAAACCTCGCTGGAAACTAAGCCATGTTTTTTATGACTCCTGTGCTCTGCAGAGACTCTAATTTCCCCCACTGGCGACCATTACAGTGCTTTATATAGAACAGTAAAACAACAGCACATTAACCTTTGCCAATGACACAGGCAGACTATGCCTTCGTAAGCAGAGGGCTCTGATGCAAACCTGTGAAAACCAGACACTGTTTTTAGTATAGATTGCTTTGTATAGCTCACTCCCTGTGGCCCGAAGGACACTTTGGAAGAGTCATAGACAATGCTGGCTTTGTCCCTTCCTCTTGGAGTTGGCAACAGGGGATCATCACGCATGGGCAGGAGGCACAGCAGGATGTGAACAGTTCACAGTCCTTGCAGCCCCCCATCTGCAGCCTCCTGTTTTGACTCCATTGTTTCTTCTCTGGGTTCTCTGTGACACACCAAGAAGTCACCATCTGGTGGGATCCTTTGAAATCAGAGTTAAATCTTGTCTCAGCTCCCATATCTTACTTGTAACAGGTGACAAAGTCTTTCCAATACTACATGGGCTCGAGCTAGTTGCCGCAATGATTATCTCCCCTTTCTCCAGGCCCCACATTGCCTGGAAGTGCCTGTACCAGCTGTTCTCCTGAAGATTATATCATTCATAAGATTTTTATAGGACTCCCTCCCTCACCTACTTCAGGCCATATAACTTTTACATCATTCTGATAAAAATGCTCCACAGAAACAACTCAAGGGTGGGTAGGCTTATTTTGGCTCATAGTTTCAGAGAGATCATCATGGTGGGGAAATTGTTAGGTCACAGTATCAACAGGAGTTGCAGATAAAGCCTGCCTTGTAAACCCCCTCCTGCTGTGTCTCTGTCTGGCTGGAGGGACCTTCCTTCTCCATGCTACGTGACTACCTGGTCCTATGTGACAAATTTCTGGACTTCAGTTTCACCTCGCCCTTATAAGCTCAGATGGGACTTTTCTCAGATGCTATTTCTTGACCTTGGTGAACTAGCCTGGCAGCCATGTTCTTTCTGAATAAAATCTTTCTTCTTTCAGAGTGGCCTCATAGTGGTCTTGGTCATTTTAAAAATCTTACAGAAATTATGGTGACAAGAGAGGCTTCATCTGTGGTGACAGGTGCACAGAGAAGCTGCTTGTTCACAGCATAGATGC
Organism: Zapus hudsonius; assembly: GCA_004024765.1. Lineage (NCBI taxonomy): Eukaryota > Metazoa > Chordata > Mammalia > Rodentia > Dipodidae > Zapus > Zapus hudsonius. The sequence goes on along the minus strand of PVHP010016923.1, from coordinate 11,233 downwards.
CAACAAGACATAGAAAAGCAGGCCTGACCCTTTCTCAATACTACAAGAACACACCCAACCTGAAGCAGCCCCAGGAAAGGCTTATTTTCAGATTGCAGTTTCAAGGGGAAGTCCATCGTGGTGGGAAAGCATGACAGGAGCAGGAACCCAGTGTCTCATCATCACATGAGCAGGGAGGAAGTAGAGTGGATGATACATGCTGAATGCACAGCTAGCTTCCTCCTTGCTATACCATCCAGGAACCCAACCCATGCAATGAATGGTGCTGCCCATAGTTAAGGGGAGTCCTCCCACCTCAATTAATGTCATCTAGAAACCCCCTCACAGACATGAGCAGAGGTTTGTCTCCATGGTGATTATAAATCCTGTCAAGTTGATAACAAGAAGTTAATCATCACAGGTGGGTATAACCCCCAAAGACCTTTCATTAGTGACCTACTGCTGGCAGCAAGACTACACCTGTCGCCCTGCCCACCTAGGGCAGGAAATATTGACTGAACAGTTAATCGGCCATCTTTTCCTCACATGGCAGGCCAGCAGAAGGAACTCTAAATCTCCAGGCCTTAGAAAGGTAAGGCCTTCTCCCACCCCAGCTGCTGGGGTGAGGGAAGGCTCCAAATTTTTCCCCCATGAACCTTTCCTTCTCATGATGGGAGCCCTCTGTTATCTTTTTTTTCCTCTCCTCACACTGGTGGCTGGAGAACTCTGTAACTCCCCATGTTCCCTTAAATAATAAAGTCTCCCACTATTCCTTACTATCTTGTTTTCTATGATTTTAAGTCTTTAACTTTGTAGACAAGAATTCGGGTACTCCTTAAATTTTGGGGTGCATTGGAATTTTTGCTGGGCATTATATAAATTCTAACCCCCAGCTCACCATGCTACAAAGCAATCTAAAGAGGCAGGCCTCTCCTCCACACTCCCCTCCCCCTCCCCCAGCACTCACCCACATCTACCACGCTATTTTTACATGTAAAGCAAACAATCCATGGATCACTTTCAAAGTCACCAGTTTTACAATATTTAAACAAATAAATAATGTAGCTGACATTGTGACCACTGCATACTTTATCTTCTCCAGGTGAAAGTAAACTTCATGAAGATAGGGACTTCTGCCCATTTTCTTTCCTGCTCTTTGGATTATATCCTTTAGATCAGTGCTTCTCATACCTTTTGATACCCAGGGCTCACCTGATAATCTTTTTAAAACACATACTAATTGAACAAAGCAATGGATTTCATTATGACATTTCTATACAAATCTATAGGGTCCTTTGATCACATTTACCCCCTCTACTACCTTTTCTTATTTTCTTTCTGCCCTCTTTCCTTCTCCATAATATTCCCCTGGGGGGCTTGAATGAACATGCCTTAGGTATTTTTGGTTAAGTTTCCTATTCAGGTCTCCAGCAGGCAGAGCCCTGCTGGAAGAGGTGTGTCACTGGGGTTGGATCATAAGTCCAGCCCTAAGGTGTGTGTTCAGAGTCAGCTCATGCTTGCTAGTACTGGTTATTGTCTCTGCTATGGATGTGGGATGAAGTGATCCAGTGTCTTCCTTCACAATGAAACTTCCCCTGGAGTCTGTAAACTGTAATCAACCCTCTCCTCTCATAAACTGCTTTTGGTCAGGCGTCTGTCCTAGCAATGAGAAGGTGACTGTAGCAAACCCTTTAAATTCCCTCTCTTTTCCTCCCCTCTAAATTCCATGTGTGAGAGAAAACGTGATATTTGTATTTGTGAGACTTGTTTAACTTACTTGACACAAAGATTTCCAGTCTCATCCACTTCTGTACAACTGACATAATTTCATGAAGTTTTGTTGTCAATTTGACCTGTTTAATAATCCACAGCAATCTTGAGTGGGTCTCTGAGGTTGCTTACAGGAAGGATTAACTAAAGGAGGAGGCCCCTCCTTCAGAGTGAGCTCTTCTTCTAGAGTGGGTGGATCTCTTAGTAGGGGCAAGATATAAGAAAACTTGAGGGGAAGGAGCTCTCTTCCTTCTCTTCTGCCTGTTTTGCTGATGTGTGTGTGTGTGTGTGTGTGTGTGTGTGTGTGTGTGTGTGTGTGTGTGATGTTGATGATGGCTTCTCTCTCTCTGCTTGGACTTGTGAAAGGGGGCCAGCCTCTTTGACATTATGGAACTTCCCCTGGATCTGTAGCTTCAATAAATCCTTTTCTCCCATAACTGTGCCTGGTTTGGAGGTTCATCCCAGTGGCATGTGGCTGACTATGACCACACACACACACACACACACACACACACACACACACACACACATATCCCCCACATTTCCTTTATCCATCATCCACCGATGGACATGTAGGCTGGTTCCACAAGTTGGCTGACATGAATAATGCCTCAGTAAACATAGGTTTTCAGGTGTCACTAGCATTAACTAACTGACATATATTTTTAAGCTTTGGGATGGGACCTGAGAATTGACAGCTCCAACAAGTTCTCAAGCAACACAGATGTGATTGGTGGCTGCCCTATACCAGCACTAGAAGCCTGAAGGCCAGGGGCATCAAAATCTGGAGATGACCGCCAGTTGCTTTCTTTACAAAGTCAAATTCCAAAGCCAGGGATGAATTGACAATGCCTGGAGTTAGAGAGGAGAGCTTGAAGTTATAGATCTGTGGGCTTCCATCTCAGAGGTTGTGATCTTGAAGGTCAGAAGTGGGGCTTGGGAGGGTTGGAGAGATGGCTTAGCGGTAAAGGCACTTGCCTCTAGTGCTTAAGGCCCCGAGTTTGGTTCCCCAGTACCCACATAAGCCAGTCTCTCTCTCTCTTTCTCTCTCTCTGCTTGAAAATGAATAAAATATTAAAAAAAAGAAGTGGAGCTTGGGAGTCTTGTTTTAACAAAGCTTCCCAGGGGTTTCATATGTATAGCCAGGATAGGTTCCCACTGATGAAGAGAAATTAAGAATTTCTTACATGTGCAAATTTGATTCTGATTTTGCCAAATTATCATCTAGCGAGCACAAAGTGAAAATTGGCATCTCAATTGAAAAATAAAAAATAATTCCCTTTCTCCTTACTCACATCACTTTGGTTGGCTTCCAAAAGCTTAATGCTTTCAACAGAGAATAAAAGGAAAATGTGTATAATCATCTTAGAATATTCCCATTCACCACTTAACATTTCTGTTTAGTGCTATGGAAATCACACAAGTACACGATAAACCATTCAAACAGTAGGGTGTGTAAGGAGAAGAGCTTTTCTTTCACCCACAGTATCCAGTTTCACTCCTTGGAGGAAATTATTGTCACCTATGTCTTGTGGATATTTTCAGGAAACTTCTATGCATAAACCACACATGTTTCTTTCAAGGTAAGAAAAAGGAAATCCAACCATAACCTTTCTCTTCATCTTTTTCTTATCACTCTGTTCTTGGTTAGCAATGTTCGCATGTTGTATTTTTTACCATGAGATTTTTTTTCCATTCTACTTGCCTCTGACACCTTTCCATTGACTTCTTTAGACTGATGGCCCTTTCCCTTGAATTTGGCTGGGTTTGGGACTACATTGGCACAGAATTCTTTCAAGGCCATTTCATTAACAGGAGTATAACTTCCAGCTGGTCTTCTGGTGATATTTGCTCATGGAACCCAGTCTAAGCTATGAGAAGAGATACCACATGGAAAAGTCATGGTTAGGATTTCTGGCCAATAGTCCTAGCTGAAGTTACAGTCAGAAGCCAGTGTCAACTTCCAGAAATGTAAGTGAGCTTTGGATGATTTTGACCTCCAACATTCAGATCACTCCAGCATGAAGCAGAGATGGGCTGTTGCTGGATCTCAGGAAACATCATCCCAAAGGATGGTGCTTTGACACCATGTGTTCTGGTGAATTAAAAGAAATGAGGAAGACCTTTGAAGCTGCCATTAGCAGCAAGGGCTGTCTGACCTTCTCTTGTTTTCCCACCCAAGTACAGGGAGGGGGTCTTTTTGAATTCCCTTATCTGCCTTCTAAAGGAAATACAATTGTCTTAAACTTCCTCTGTAATGAATTTCATCAAATACCCAGGAAAGTTCATCCACAGGAAAAGAGACTGAAATCTTTATATCCAGAGAGACTTCCATCTGTTCTTTGGAAAGCAGCACTGAGAGCTTACCTGGGAGGCTGTGTAATAAGGACATTTGGCTTCCTTTAACTCTCCCAGAACTCAGTGCAACCTTGTTCATTCTGTGGGCTCATTCATAATAATCAGAAAATCACGTATTCCCTAGCAAAATTGCCCACATTACCTCATCTCCTCCTCTTCTTTGAAGAAGGCTGTATAAATTTCTAAATCTCAATTGGGTTCTTGGATAATTACTCTCTTGTGATGCTATTAATAAATTTGTGTGTCCTTTCCTCCCATAAATCTGTCTATTGTCAGCGATTTCCAGTAAGCCTCTGGAGGGCCCCCACTTCCATACTGCAATGAAACTGTGGCAGAATTTCCTGATCCGATTTAAGGCTGGGGTTACAGGAGGACAGTGTACCCTGAAATGGCCTTCACTGATGATCATGAACCTGTCATTTTTTTTTGTCAGTTAGGCTAGACTGCCCAATGCTGTAATAGCTAACAAATCTTTCCATCATGCAACAACTGCTCTCATCTGTGTTTGTTCTCTCATGGCCCAATGGGCTCAATGGTTCCCTTTCATATGGTGACCCTTCTCTCTTTGAGGCCTCCCTGGAGTCTTTCTGTATGCCCTTAGTTTAGCTGGTAGGAAAATAAAGAAAGATCAGGGAGAAACTGATAGGGAATTACATGGCTTGACTTTAGATGAGCTATAGGATTTTTCCCTCAATCTATTGGCTGAAACCTGAACATAGAGCCTCATCCTAATGGCAAGGGAGTCTAGGAAATGTAATCAGGCCAGTTCTTTGGGAGAGGAAACCAGACTGGTGGACAGCTAGTCAATTTCTGCCGTGTACTGCCTCACTCTCCTCTCTGTGGGTGGGAGTGATAGTATCAACCTTACGAGGTTGCTGTGAGGATCAAAATATGAGAAGTTGCTCATCACTGGAGGTGTTGGAAGAATTGTACATATTGAGGTACGATCCAGTACCACATACTGACACCTACGACAGTGGTCCCCTAGATTATCATGGAGCTCAAAATTCTGTCTACCTAATATTTTTACAGTATCTTTTTCCATGTTAGATATGTTTAGATGCACAGATACTATTGTGTTACATTTGCCTACAGTATTCAGTAAGGTTACATGCTGGAAAGGTTTGTAGCCTAAGAGCAACAAGTTGTGCCCTAAATCTGGGGATAGAGTAGGCTGTACCCTCTAGATTCATATAAGAACACTTTATGGTATTGACCTAATGATAAAAATCACATAGTGATACATTTCTTAGACATATCCCTGGGGTTAAGCTCTACAAAACTGTATTGTGTTCTCCCATTAGGAAAATACCCAAGGTGATGGAACTTTCCATTATCAGGCTGAAGTCCCCATCAATAGTGTACAATCATAAGTCATTGCCTCAACCCTGGGCAAATCTGACCATTGGCATGGTAACCCCAAATTGCTTCTTTGGGGTTAGGACAGAACATCATGCTACCCAAACCAGCCCCCAGCTCAGAGGAAAGAGTCTCAGGGGTAGAGCTGGTCCCTCATCAGGCAATGTTCAAGTGGGACATTCGGCAGCAATGCAATTATTTTTTTCTCTCTGTAGCTTTGTACCATACTGGTTTCCATAGCAGCATGTGCATTTCATATAAATGACGACAGCAAGAAAACACAATCAGGACTGAAAACAAAGAATGGCAGTTCTTTTAGACCTTGGTAGTTCTCAAGGCTTTCAGGTCCCTGTCCTCCTTGAAAAGGTTCAACTCTGAGGAACCTGTGCCTTTTCACTGGTAAAAAGAAAATGGAGATGATAATGAGAGCTAAGGTACCTAATTTAAGCGGTGTGAGGCTCAGATGAGGAGTCATTCTGGAGAGGGCTTCGTTGGCTGTGTGACCTGTGAAGTGCAAAGCAGTGCTGTTTCTTCTATGATTGCTTGAGAGTCAACAGGCAATGGCCTTTTGGTTGTATGATTTGAAAAAGAGCCAAGTAGATTTTGTGATTGTAAAGTTTTTGTATAAAACTTGAAAAATACAAGATAGCACAATTACAACTTTTGGGTTTTTTTTTAATCATTTCTATAGCAAACTCATTTACTCTCATGGTTGGATAATGGGTAGCTGATCAACCCCGAGGCTGCTTGTGGTACTAGCTTCCTCTGTCTGTTGACCAGGTAGTTCCACATCTTCATGGCACACGTCAGGGGCTTTGAAAAATGTTCATTTCCCTTGACCACCTGATGAACTTTTCATAAAGATGTAATCCTGAATCTCACTCTGTAGTTAGTCTTTGCCCAGCATGCTCAAGGCCCTGAGTTCTACCTAGAGAACCATAGAAAAGAGAAATAATCCCAAATGTAGTCTAGAATTATGACTATCTGAAGGCTGCTTCAGTTATTTATAGAGGCAAGGAGTTGGAAAATCTAAATGCAGCCATTATGGGTAAATAAATCACAGAGCATTCAAGCAGTTGAATAATATTAAGAATAATGTTTATATTTTTAATGACCTAGAAAATTGTTTATTACATTAAGGTTCACAGGACAGTGAGTGCCCTATACAGTTTTATCTCAGCTGTGTACAGGATGCATACATTAAGGGACAGGAAGAAATTAGCCCACACACCCACTATGGGATCTGGGTGGCATAATTGTGAGAGACTTTGTCTTCTGTGTTTTCTCCCTGTGTATTTGTATACTTAAAGAGCTTTGACATGAAGGAAGATTAGAAAACATTATGAGTAAGTGTCAAAATCCTACATTCCCCCTCTCAGGTGGATAATCCTTATCTTAACTCCATTTGTCTGGTTTATTTATAGTTTCACTTGATTTTTCTAAAAATAGGAGCCTAGGATGCTGCAATCACTGGGTGAAATTCCAAGAGTATGAACACGACAGCTTCCCCCTTGCCAAGGCATCATGTGCCGGAGAATCTTTGAAATGGGAAGGGAAGTGGCTCTCTTCTTAAATCCTCACCTTCATTCACAGGTCCTGAAATACAGTCCAGTGATTTTCATGGTGTTAAGCATGTATGTCGCAAGCAAGATGGAAAGAAAGAGAACTATCTTTATGGATTCAGTTACAGTTTCGATATTAAGTGTCTCCCAAAGACCAGGTGGCAGAGTCTTGGTTCTAAGTGTGATGCTGTAAAATGTTTAAGAGGTGGGACCTAGTGAGAGGTCATTAAGTCATTGGGAAGTGCCCTTGATAATCATATGACCTTGGTGTGTGTGAGTGAAGGCAGAGGCGTTTGGGTATAGAATAGTCAATGAAATCGATTTATAGTGAGGATTCCCAAGTATCATAATAAGAACTCTGGGGACAGAGTGTTTCTAAAACTATCTTATCTGTTATCTTGTCTTGCTGGCTACCTCCAAAACAGAGATTAAATGCTATTTGTGGAATGATTTCTGAACAGAAGCCAAAAATTCCAGTGTGTATTAACTATCATTCAATTTATCAATGCATGGCAAAAACAAAGGCAGGGATATGATTTGTTATACGTGTCAATATCTTGAGGCCTTGCAAAGCCCTCAACAGCTTCTACCTGAGAGATATTTACCTTATATTATTACTGGCAGGGAAGATGAATCAAGTATAGATCTCTTTTATTAGACGTTGCCTAAAAACTCAAGGTAATAGTTAAGTTTTGTTCAGGGGTTGGACTTAGTATTTAGAATCTCAGAGACATCTAACTGTGTCCTAGATTACTTTGTGTGGTTGTAAAATACCTGACACTGGTACTTTAGGAGGAAATGAGGTCTATTTCACTCACAATTTGGGCAGCTGAGAGTCTAATATTGGATAAGCCCACCTGGGTGGTCTTTGGTGAAGATGTTCTGATGTAACACAACCTGGAAGATGGTACCACATGGCAGGACTTCCTGTGACAGAGAGAGACATCCCATGGTGACATAGAAAGCAGAGAGCAGGGAGGGTCAGGCTCATTCTCTCAGGAATTAAACCACTTCTGCAAAAGGCAACCCATTCTTCAGGATTAGTCAGGACAAAGGTCACCTCCCTCTCTCTCTTAAAGGTCCTACTATTATTCAATACCATGGCATTGGGGATTAAGCTTCCATCCAGTATGGATTAAGAACACCTTTGTGGTCTGATCTTTTCTAATGGCTGACTTCTGTTCATATGTCAGCGAAGCCTAATCTTTAGTCTGATGTGGCCTTGGGCTCTTCTGGGACCAGGAATGTTTGTTACACAGCGGGTTATAACTTTGAGACTTAGTCACCTTTTTTTGTGTACTGTCTTGTCCTGTCCTTCCTAGTTCTTTGGCCCTTGGTTCCTAGTGCTCACCTCCTCCTCTGCCTCATGAAAAGCACATCAACTATTCTTACCTTCATGAACTCATTCTCCGATTTCCCTTGTGGCCAGTCTGACCAGGTCTAGTAAAGAGCTCCGAGTGTGTGTATGTAAGTTCTTGTGACAAGTCCTGTTGTGCTTCCTGGCATGGAGTTCCTGCTAGGAACTGATTTGTATCTGTCTGCCCTCTACAACCCCATTTCAAGATCCTTTCGGGATTACTACCTTGGCCTTGAATCTGATCATGGGCTTTTGTGATGCCAACCATTTCTAAGTCTAACCCTCTGCCCATTCCCTTCTGAGGGTCCAGAGAACAATTACCACCTCTGTTATTTCACTCGGGATCCCCAGCTTTTGATTGTATTTCTATTTTTTTAAAATACTACTTCTTTTTAAATTTTATTTATTTACAAGTAGAGAGAGAATATATATATGAATGAGCATGCCAGGGCCTCCAGCCAATGCAAATGAACTCCAGATGCATGTGCTACGTTGTGCATCTGGCTATATGTGGGTACTGGGGAATCAAACCTGGGTCATTAGGCATTGTAGGCAAGTGCCTTAATTGCTGAGCCATCTTTCCAGTCCTGAATTTCAGAAGTTTGGTATACTATTGAGAAGGAACTTTCTGGGGATTCAGACCCACTGTTAAGGTCCAAAAGTGGCTGGTTAACTAACCCAGGTGGGGTGGCAAGGTCAAATGGGACAAGCTGAAGAGTGGACCTCCTGGGGCTCAGTGGCTCTTGCTGACAATTGCTTTCTGTGAAGAACATTGACACAGTTAGCATCAAGAAAAAGACAAGCCTCTCTCTGCTCAAGAGAGTAAACAAAATGCTAAAGATTATTTTGCAGCCTATTATGATAGGGCAGAACCCCCAAATATACCCACCAATATGAGGAACAGAACAGGCATATCTTCTGAATTAAAACATGAATTTCCAATTATCCAAGGAGAATATTCCCCGTGTGTGGGGTTACCAGATCATACAGTCCAGGCCTTGTCTTACTTGAAGTAATTTACTTCTTGGTCCTTGCCTGGAGAGTGACACGAAACTTCTCTTAGTAGTGTCATTGAGAAAAGACTGACATACAACAATTTTCTTAAAGGCTTTTGGATTATAAAATGAAGATGAATTCTGAAAAGAACTACAAATTAAATAGTTTGATTTGAGGGTAAAATATGTTTTATAAGATTTGTTCTTGGCTTTGGATACTCTGCAGAGAGTTCACCTTTTTTTCAGCCCTGGCTTGATACTATATCAGAGTGCCAATGGAAGTTGGGTAGACCATGGATGGATTTATTTATCAAGATCCATGCACCTGCTGAGAGTGTTACTTAGTGCTTGTGTGCGTCTTCATTTTCCTGGGGTGAGAGTCCATAGCTGTCGCAGTCAGCCACACGCCGCTGAATGAATCTTCAAACCAGGCACAGTTTATGGGAGGAAATGATTTATTGAAGCTATAGATCCAGGGGAAGTCCCACAAAAGTGAAAGAGGCTGGTCCTCTTTCACAGGTCCGAGCAGAGAGAGAAACCCATCACCAACACTATACACACACTAGCAAACAGGCAGGAGGGCAAGGAGAGAATTCTTTCACCTTTAGATAGCCCTAGGGTGGGGTCTTGCAATTCTATCCCAGACTTAATGGCTTCCTGAGTCTCTGGAATTTTCTTCCTGCACTGCCCACACAGAAAAGGATGTTTACTTCTAGCTCCTTTGAGCTTTCTTACATCCTGCTCCCTATTGAGAGGCTGCCTTCCTGTGAACAGACTCAGAGACCCACCCAAGATAATTAAAAAGATCAAGTTGACAACAAAACCTAACCATCACAATAGCTTTGATGGGATGCCGAAGGTTACTTTTATGTCTCCCAAGGTATCTGAGTCTGTATGACTGAGTTCCATGCACCTGGCATTTAAACTCTTCAAAACCCAAAGATTCCAAGCAAGAGATGGTAGATAGAAGTTCTCTCTAGTTTTCTTCTTTGGAGAATTGACCCCCAAGACTGACCCTCTATTTCAAGTGAACCAAATCCCAGTGATAACAAATAAATTCAGTTCCAATGGAAATGATGACCTCACACTATTTTGGATTTTGTTTTATTACAGAGACAACTTTGGTCTGGCTCTGGAAAATCTTCCATATAAACTAAAGTTCATTTATGCTCTAAATCAAGAAACAATTTTGTTAAAAAGCCCTCATAGCTTTTCTTCCTGGACTTCAGTTGGATTGAATTTTTAAAGTGCTGAACAAATTTTGTCTTTATAGACATTCAGTGGGGAAAACTTTAATCTGTTTTATGTTCTCAGAAGGTTAGAACAATTAATATTGTGGAAACAATACCATATATAGTCTCAGCGATAGCTGTGAATAGAAAATGATACATTAGCTTAACTGCCCCTAGTGAATGGCCTATCATCTTTGCCAGCAAACATGGCTCATGGGTAATTGGCAAAATCACACACAGGCTTTTCCAGAGAATACAGAGTGGATGATTAGGACATCAATGACCCAAAACCCTCAGTGGTGCTGGCTTAATTAATCCATGTTGACAAGAACTCATGGGACCCTAGCACAGATTTTATGTGTATTACACTACAGTTTGAATGTGTCCTCCTGCTACAGCTCATGTTTAGGAAACTTAATTCTAAAATTCATATGCTAATGGATTTGGAGGTAGAGTCTTTGGGAGGTCATTTGGATTAAATGAGGTAATGAGGATATGGCAGCTGTGATGGCGTTGGTGGCTTTATAAGAAAATGAAGAGATCTAACTTGCATGCTTGCTGGCCTGGCCTTTGGGTGCCCTCCACCATGCTATGAGACACTAGGAACATTCTTACTATCAG
>PVHP010016922.1:0-34934 GCA_004024765.1 Zapus hudsonius | reverse complement strand
TAATCCAGAATGGTCTATATCTGTTAACCTATACTGTTCTAACTCTCCAATGGAGATTGTATTTGTATTTTTCAGGATATAGCGAGTGAGCTGTGGCCCATATAACCCTACCACCCGACAGCAGGCCAAAAGATGAGACCATGGCAAGAGATGAGCCACCACAGTCATATTGTGGAGGATCCATATGGAACCCTGCAGAAAAGGTCAGGATGAACAAGGGATCCATAGCCACAGCCATTCATCCAACTCAGGATAAGCCAAATGTGTTTGTGTTTTTCAGGATGCAATGAGAGAGCTGTGGCCCATCTAACCTTACCAACCCACCATAGGCCGATGGCTGAGATCCTGGAAAGAGAGGAGCCACCACAGTCATATCGTGGAGGATCCATAGGGAACCCAGCAGACAATGACAGATGAACAAGGGACCTATAACCACAGCCATTCAATCAACGCAGGATAGGCCATTGAGACAGGAACCAAGGATTTTCAACACAAGGACCCCTAAGCTCGCAACATTAAGGCAGCCTTAATACTCACCCACCACGACTCAGGGAACTGAGCGTAAGAGGGGGCGGAAAGATTGTGAGAGCCATGGTGGGGGAGATGGTCCAGACGCATGGCACCCATCAGTAACAACACACTTGGGCCAGGAAGACCAGGCTGAGTACTAGGATATCCAGGATCCCTTGCCACAAGGACTAATACAGACAGCCCACGGAGGAGGATATACAACTGATCAGGGATCGGGAGGGGGGGAATTGGGGAATTCGGGATAACAACGCATGGTTTGCCCACTAAATAATGTAACTCATTATGGACAATAAATTTATATTTAAAAAAAAGTAAGTATACATTTTTCAAATTGCAGGAAAGAGAATCCCATCAGAATATCTCTAAAAAGGGACAAACTAGGATATCCCATACCAAAGTCTTTCAGGCATACCTTAGATTTCACACTGATGACCAATGACATCCAGGGACACAAAGAGGGGTGGGTAGTAAATAAACCAGGTAAAAGTTATGTATGAGGTTTCAGGTATGTCTAATTCTGGCGCTGTGTGCCGGGCACTGTTGTTTAAACCCTCCTTTTGCGTGTGGTAAGTAGAAAGGATAAATGCAGATGAAGGAAGAAGACACCCCTGTGCACGATCAACAGCTTAGATTATGCAAGATTTGAGGAGAGGTCTTCTGAGAACAATTGGTTCTTGACCGTCTAAGAAGCTGGAGCTAAGCACTATGGACTTTTCCTTGCAAGCCATGGTAAGCTATTTGCCCATTATCACTACCAAGCTGCACAAGTGAGCCTTTCTGAAATAAACCGTTGCTGGGTGGGTATAGTGGCCATCCATAATCCCAGGCTACAGGAAGAAGCAGCAGAATCCCGGGGCCAAGATGGTTAGCTGGTCTAGCTGAAGGTGAGCTCTGGTTTCAAGTGAGACTGTCTCAGTGACATACAGAGAAGAGCAATCCAGGAAGATGTCTTTCTCTAATCTCTCACCTCCTTGTCTACACACAACTATACACACATCCACATGCACACACATGCCTTATCATCATATACGCATCAATTAAATGAGTGATCAATAAATGGATAAATGAATACATAAAACATGCAGTGAAAAAAGTAGTTTTGCTCATCTATTCTTGTCCTTTTGCAGTTTACATCATGGAAATGGAATCTGGGATCTCTGAAGACCAAGTGCCTTAATAGTCCCACAATCTAACTGCAGCACTTACTAACCAAGTACGTGTCATTTATTGAACTTTTTTATTAAAGTACCAAAAACAACACACAAAAGACCTTCAAAGAGACAGAAGACACACTAAGAAAGGGAAAAGCATCTCGGATATGGGGGAAAAGTTGGAACAGATGCAGAAATAAAACCTCTTCTCAGGTGACTTTGGGAAAGTTTAACCATTTTGTTTCTCAAAAATGGGCAGATGATGGAGGGCTGAACATGGCATGTGGCATGTAGTAAGCCCTCTATAAGTGGCTGAAGTTTGAGAACAATGACCAGTCTACCACTAAAGGCAATAAAGTGTGAGTATTGTTGTCATTGGAATTGTCTCTCTGATCCAAAGAGGTAAAGTGGCTACTAACCCTCCCCAAAAGCTGGTGGAGAGCAGGCACGAGACCATGCTGGTAGAATTCTCACCTGTGCTTGGCTCTTGCACTAGGAAAATCAGCTTCATGTTACAGGTTCTCATCTTCTTCAGTTGTATGCATGGACTAGATCAAGGGGAGGAATCTGCTACTGCTGAACATTCTGAAATGTGTAGAAGTAAGGGATCACGCCCAACCAACTTGACAATGGAGGGGGGTCTTACAAATTTTATGTCCTTGTGTTAATTATAGAGTTCTTCCTCTTGCATTTCTACTTCATCTCTCTCATCCCTTACCCATCATGGTGGCTTGATTTAGGTGTCTCCCATAAACTCATATATTCTGAATGCTTGGTCCCCAGCTGACTGCAATTTTCTGTGTGGAACCTTGCTGCAGGAGGTGTGTTCTTGGAGGAGGGCTTATAGACATCTAGCCAGCTCCCCTTGTCAGTATGGGGCTCACTCTCCTGCTGCTATGGCAGAGGTGAAGTCTAGCCTCTGCTCGTGCTGTGTCTTTCCCTTGCCATCATGGAGCACCCCCTGAAGACTCTAATCCCAAATAAAACAACTTTCCTCCCATCAGCTGCTTTTGATCAGGTACTCTGTGTTCATAATAAGACGGAAACAGTAACACCCACCAATTAGCATGGCTACCACCCATGAAAGACTTTATTCAACTTGGAATCCCCACCTTCAGTGTGAGTCACTGGCAAACTTAACAAAAGTTAGCTAAATCGTTGTCATGGTTTGATCCAGGTGTCCCCCACAAACAAATGAATGTTTTCTCAGTGATCAATCTTCAGCTGCTGGCAGTTTGAATTTTACAACCTCGCTGGAGCTGTGTTGTTGGGGGCGGGCTTATGGGGTTTATAAGCCAGCTTCCCCTTGCCAGTGTTTGGCACACCTTCCTGCCACTGTTTCCAGTGCTGTGGCAGAGGTGATGTCCACCCTCTGCTCACGCCATCGTTTTCCCTGCCAGGATGGAGTCTCCCCTGAAGTCCATAAGCCTAATGAACCCATTCCTCCACAAGCCGCTTTTGCTTGGGTTCTTTCTGCGCAGCAACTAGGAAGTTGACCGCAACAATCATGAACAAAGGGACCAAGAAAGGATACCACCTGTCTATACCATTGTATCGTATTGAACCCAAAGACCCCCCTCCTACATCTTGGAACAGTGCTGCCCAAGTGTATCAACACCATGAATCACAAGCACACGGATTCTTCTCTAGAAGAAATTTAGATGACAGCATTCAAATGTTGTGCTTATTCTCACAAACCACTAGGAAGTCACGTTACCTACTTGGGGTTTTTCAGAAGGAAAAGCACATATCAAATGAAGGCTTAACAATCACCATGTCCCTGGCATAATCTGAACATTTTTTTTTCTGTGCTTAATTTCAGCACATCCTCACAGCCCACACATCCTGCCTCTGCTATCCAGTCTAGCAAAATGCCAATGTGTCTCAAAAAGCAAGAAGAAATTGCTTCGGTGAAAAGCATTATTCATGCTAAGTTCTTGGGGGAATTTTGGCATATTTAATTTAAACAACTGGTCAATTTTTCTGAATGATTTAGTATTCCAATTTTTCCCTCCAAGTAGGTCTGCTGCTGCAAACTTTCTGGTGCGTGTTCAGTAGACAATAGTACACATACTTATGCAAATATCCAGTCATTTTAGGTTTCAGGGCATTTTTTACTAAAGTTTTTTTTTTCCCTAAAATTCATTTGCTTAGTTCAGCTGCTTTTACTAATCCCCTGCCTTAGCATTGGGAATTTGACCACTTATTTCACAGTTTCTGCCTCTACAAATGACATATCCCCTTTTGTTGGCAATCCTCTGTCCTTTTTTGGGCACGATCAGGTAGAGGAGACCTGCCATCTCTTTAGCTTCCCAACTCTTCCACATTAAACACTGTCAGGAATCCTGCAAAGTAACTGGTTAGACACTCTGCGTCCTGTCCAGCTGCTTTTCAAACAGATAGGTAGATAATTAAAATCTCGCCGCACATTCCAGACGTCCTGCTTGAGCAATTCACCCACCTTCACTAAAGAGACAGAAAACTCTGTCCACAGAGGTCCAGTCTATAAGCAAGCTGGAGTTCATCATTTTTACTTTTTTTCAACTGAGTATGATGTATACTGAGGCGGCACACTTCCACTGTGAAGCGCAAGATAGTTTTAAAATTTGTGAGCAAGATGTACAACTATTCACCTCTCCTTTTTAACCATAGATAAGACATAAATGAATGCATGTGGTTTTGTTGTCAAAATAGGCAGACAGATGAATACAGTTCACATGCGGCAGTTGACTAACCCCTGACCTATGCAATCCCTGCAGATCTTCACTGTGGAACAGAGAAATGTGAGGTGGGGGTTCTGGTATTGTCACCCATTATTTGTGTGTTTAATACTCCTGACACCCAGTAAATACCTCCTTGTCTTTAACTAATAAAGGACAAAGACACAGATTTTTTAAAAAGCCAAATTATGGTGGGACTTGCATTCCAGGTGCAGTGGAAGGATTTTTATCTGGAGGGTTACATCATTTGAATTGTCCTTTGTAAGAACTGAACTTGCTCGAGATACAGGTTAGACATATTCACTGGAAGAAGAGATATCTAATAGGAAGACCAGTAGAAACCACAGAAGGTCTGAATTAGAATTGGTAGAATTATCGAGAAGGCAGCTGATCAGTGATGTGAGGTGTGGCCAGGACAAGGTCAGCAGGTACAGAACAAGATCTTCTACATAGATGTTGTGTCAAGAACAGGAAGTAGAAAAGAAACTGGGAATGATGGCTTCTGCCAGTTATTCCAGTGCTTAGGAAGCTGAAACTGAAGAATCATGAGGAGCAGACCAGCCTGAGCTACCCAGTGAGATGGATGGATGGAGAGAGAGAAGGAAGAAAAGACTGAAAGAAAGGAAGGAAAAGCGGGGAGGGAAGGGAAGAAAGAAAAGGAAGGAATGAGAAGAAAGGAAAATGTACAAGATATTTAAGCGGAAATAAAACTAAAAGCAAAACTGAAGCACTGACAGATTACCTGTTGTAATGCTTCATAGATTATCAAATTCCATAAGTCACTCATTTCACTTTATTACTGTGTGCCAAAGTATAAAAGAGGAATATATCAACAACATCAATAGCACACAAGCCAGCATTAGTCTACTCTTACTCACTGCTTACTATGGACCAGGTACTAAGATATATGATTTTACCTAAACAAAAAGCTCAGTAATGTCACCATCAAGAAAGCATAAGAAAGTTAAATGCTGTGCCACAAAGTCACAGAGCTACCACAAGAGCAGACAAAATTAAACCACAGAAAAGCTTGAGTCCGATACCTGTGTTACTAACCACCATCAACTACTACCTTCTATTCATTCATTAAAAAAATAATATTGATCAAAAGCTGAGTTTGAAGAGCCCAAGGGATTAGCCCACTGAAATCTGAAAGCTGTATCAGGACACCAATTAGTTTACCACCACCTACAAATCATTTATTACCCACAGTCATCGTTTGCTCTGTACTTCTGTTATTTCAAACAGCAAAACTTACCCATTCTGTGGTACATAAACAACACTCTAATCACTACTAGGAAAATTGAGGTTAATTTGATGCATTTTTCATCAATACATAAAGTGTGAGAAAAAGATGTAAAAGCACAAAGGAAGTTTCAATTATTTCTTTCAACAGAGTGAAAATGTCTCCATTCAAATACAGAAACACCAGTTACAGAAAGTTCTCAGTCAAACGGATAGTCTTCCTGGAGTATATATATACACCATGTTGACTCATTGCCATGATCACAAGCTCTGGTCTGAAAAAAAAATGACGGGAACAATAATGGAGAAAGGCATGTTGCCTGTTTAAGAAACCATGAATCATAAAGAATTATGGATGACTTTAAGGTTTTGAAATGAAAATTAAAGATTTATAACTCTTGAGGCTTTCCTAATATCCTTTTCTAAACCTGCTTTTAGCTAAATGAGAAAGGCTTACTTGACAACAAATAGTAGGGTTTTTTTTCAACTGCCAATTGGTAACATGTCAGCGCTGCTTTCTAAAACTAAATTACTTTTTTGAAAAATAGAATTGCACCTTTTAGTGACTTGCAAAGTAAATATTGTCCAAAAGTTTAAATATAACTCTTCATATTTGTGTTTGTTTTTAATGTCATAAAGCAGAGACTAGGCAGGAGAGTTTGGAGGTCAAGAGGTAAATGTTTCTATTTTATGGTTTTATAAAATGCAAGAATGAGTATAAACTCAGGAAAGGTTTCAAGATATCACACTTGTTTAAAAGCAAGTCCAAAATGTAAATGTTAGAAATCATAAAGTCACCTAAATAAATGCATGTAAGAGGTTGTGCAACAGTGTTATATTATATTGGGGGAATCATGTATATACATATATTAATATATGTATGTATAGTATATGAGATATTTTGTGCATATATACTTTCTAAAAAGTAATGTGTTTCTTATAAATGTGACCAGTGGAAAATGTTCCAAGCAATTGTTATATCAAATAGTGAATTGCTCAAATATGGCAGTTTAATTCAAGAGATAATTATCAAGTACCTAAGATGTGTCTGCTTTATGACAAAGATGAAAACATCAATGAAACAAGCCCACTCATCTCCAGGGCAGCACAATCCAGCAGATGTGTCAGCAGATACAACTCCAGAACCACAAACTGTTATGGCTGCAGCTAGCGGGCTGCTTCAGACTAGGAGAGGAGCTCACATGAGAAGTGTCAGAGATCCCAGAGAGGTAGCTTGCTGTACTCTACCACTCAGACTTTCCATTAAGGATACTTCTTCTGGACTGGACAATAGGGGAATGCAAGGGAAACAGAAGATCTTATGACTGAATCATAAATGTTATTTATTTGAGAAAGGGAGAGGGAGAGAGAGAGAGAGAGAGAGAGAGAGAGAGAGAGAGAGAGAGAGAGAGAGAGAGAGAGAGAGACTGACTATGTTTGTGTCAGGAACTCTTAACACTGCAAACTCCAGATGCATGCACTAGTTTGTGCATCTAGCTTTACGTGGATACTGAGAAATTAAACCCTGGGTCGGCAGGCTTTGCCAGCAAATGCCTTTAACTGCTTAGTCATCTCTCCAAGACACATGCCTCCCCCCTCCTGCTTTGTATGATTGGTGTTGTTAGAATGAAACTATCCTAGGATGGTGTAGTCAACTTACTGTATAATGATTTTGTCTCCTACAAATCCAAAAGGCTTTCATTGTATATCTGGAGAACAAAAAGCTAATAGAGGAACTAATAGCTCTTTTTTGTTGTTAAGGCTTTTAAAAAGATTAAGGTTTATGTAACACATTTGTGATATACAATTCAAATTAAAAAAAAAGAAAACTTAAAGCCAATTGCTAGGGTCCCTGAGATTGTTAAGAGTTGTGTGTGTAGATCAGTGTAATAGAGCCTAAAATAGAGCTATAAACTCACATAGCTAGAGGAGTTTGGTTCTGGACAAAGGAGCCAAAACGTAGATTGAGGAAAACACAGCTTCTTTCAAAATGTTGTTTGGAAATAATGAAATCCCACAGGTAGAAGAATGAAACTAGATCCATATCTCTCACACTTTATCAAAATAACTCAAAACAGAAACAAATCCTTAATTTACGACTTGAAACCTTGAAACTGCTTGAGGAAAACATATAGAAAGCATTATGTGGCATTGGCATAGATTCTCTGAATGGGGAAATAACAAGCTATAAACTAATAATCAAAAATTCAAAAAATTAAATACCAAGAAACTAATAAATACATGTTTATGCAATCAACGAATGTGCAAGTGGACTGAACATATATTTTTCAAGAGGGAAAAAATAGAAATGATCAACAAATCCATGAAAACATATTCAATATCTTTAGCCATTATGAAAATGCAAACCAAAACCACAATGAGATCCTATCTCACCCCAGTCAGAATGGCCATGTTAAGCAAAATAAGCCAGATATACTGAACAGATACATATATATTTTTAAAGAGACATGAACATAAAAGGGGAGACTATTTAGGAACAGGAAGGGGATTGGCATGAAAGGGAAAATAAATGAAAAGATAATGGTGGGGTGAATTACATTCTACACATATATGAAAATGCCACAGTGAAACTCAAAATTTTTGGCAATTTATGTATACTAATATTTTTTTCAAAGGTTATATTTGGTAAGGACATTGCATATTTTAAAAGGTTAAAAAAGTATGGGCTTTAAACTTGGTTTCAAATAGGAGTATAGCTGTTACCTTTTGCTTGCTGGAAGAAAAACACCCAATCAGAAAAAGCTTCTGGAGGAAAGTATTTATTTCTAGCTAATAGTTTGCAAGGGACGTTTCATGGCAGGAAAAGCATGGAAAGACCAGACAGTCAGATGTCACATCTCACAATAGCATTAAGAAATTAGAGAAAGAGCTCACTAGCATATGGAGCTCAAGTATAAAATTTCAAGACCCCCCCCCCAGAGACACACCTCCTCTAGCAAGAGTTTACCTCCTAAAAGCTCCACAGGCTGAGGATTAAGTATGAGGTTTAATTACAAACACATGAGGCTATAGGGGACATTTCACATTCAAACTACCACAATGAGCAACAGTAGTTTTCAACATAGGAACTTAGTATTTAGCCTACATAAGACTGTTTCTTTACCTGGAAAGTGTAACTAATAACACAATTCTTGTGAGTAATTATTAACTCAGTACACATCAATCACTTGCCTCGTAAGTGCTAAACACCTTCTAGAGTCTGAGGCTGCCTCCAGACTCCTAGAGATTCAGAAAATAAAACTATCAAGGAACTGACCAAATAATGTATTTACAAGTAACCTCTTCAAAGACCCAGTATGCCACACTCTTTGCCTCTAATATTGCTAGAGAAGTTAATGGAAAAAACCTATCTCAAATTTCTTAGCATTGATTCCTTTTACTTTTGTGATAGCACCCCAATTTCCTATGAGAAACCCCCCTTCTCTATTCTAGGCCACATATAAGGGACAGAATGGATTAAATCCCTATTTCCCTCAGTGGAGGAAATGTACTTTACCATGATAATTCCTAGGAGGTTATTTCTGAAATGGACTGCAGGAGGTAGGCAATGAGATTGTCTCCAGGCTTGAAAATAGCACTTGAATCTGACAGACCATAGGCAAGAGCTGCCATCGTCCTGTTGCTACCATGAGGGAATGAGCAATCTCCATTGGGGAGACCAAAGCTGAGATGCAGAGTGAACCTAAATTCTGGATGCTACATTTTAATCCCTCAGGATCCCGCTGCATACACATCTGTCAGTCAAGTGCAAGTAAATTAGCATTTAGTTTGGAGTCTGTTTCCCATTATTTTATTTAAATAAATCTATTTACCAACCAAGAAGTTATTTTAATACCTAGTATCTCTCTATCTAGTGAGCCCCAGGGATACTCTGTCTCTCCTCCATAGCACTAGGATTACAGGCACACACCACTGGGTGGCATTTTATGTGCTGAGAATCCAAACTCAGATTATCATGCTTACATGGCATATACTTTACCCACTGAGCCATCTCCCTGGCCCCTTTCATAGGATCTTGATGACAGTAACTTTTCCACTGTTTTTGTAGACTTCAATGGCTGTGTAGCTAACTTGTTTCTGTGTTTCTGAAAGATCATCCTACCCAGTATAAATTAAAGTGCCCAACAGCTTGGAATCCTGATTTCCGCACAGTGAGTAGAGATTGAACTCTGGAAATGCAAAGACATAACCCTATCCCTTTTTGGAAGGCTCTATAAAATGGATGAAAGTATCACATTCAGTCTCAAGAGCCTGCTTATCAAAACACATAACTTTCATCTGTACTCTTGGCTTCAGTTGTAGTTACCTTTGCATTACAAAACACCCAGCCAAAAGCAGCTGATTGGGGGAAAGGATTTATTTTGGCTTACAGTCTCAAGGTGAAGCTTCATGATGACCATATAAAGCATGGTATGAGCAGAGGCTGGACATCACCCCTGCCACAGCAGATGGAGAACAATGATAGGAGAGCGAGAAGAACTCTGACAAAGGGGAGATGGCCCTAAATTTCCTACACTGGTCCCCTACAAAATACCTTGTCCAGCAAGGGTCCACCCCCAAACTGCCATTAGCTGGGGACCAGCGATTCAGAAGACATGACTTTATGGGGGACATCTGATTCAAACTATCATAGCTTCTCTGCTCCTTACCATTGCCGTCATGAATATTTTCCACCAGTGTTTTTATATGAGTAGATCCATGTCTCCCCATCACTGCTCTCCCAGGCCTACATTGACCATGTGGGCTGACAGTCATCTTGTAGAGCCAGCCATGAATATGCTTTGACAACAGTCTTGAGTTTCTCTTCAAGTTTCTGCCACCCACTTCCAGGCCTCACACTAGCATGGCTCTCAGACCTTGTCTCCTCCCAAACTCTACTTTTTCTCCAGGTAACTAAGGGCTACCCCCCCCATCACGTACACATTTCATTATTCCAACACAGAAAGCTAACCCCTGCACTGGAAGCTTTCTTCCCTCTTGCTCTCTTATCCTTCCTTGGATCTTCCCACAGTATCTTGTTTTTTTCTCTTCAGTTCTCAGAGCAAATGTCACCTTATAACATGAAGCGTCACCTTTTTGTTCATTCTCTTACTGTTCTCTCCTAAGTACTGACTTTTGTTTTCATATCTTCATGGATTTATCTCTGTCTCAGGTAACTTCATTTCTCCTTTATTATTATTCTTCCTGATCCTAGTGTGAATATTTACTAGAATCCCTTCACTGGAAACCTGACATGCTTGCTCCTATATGGCCAAGGTATACCCATAGATACCCATAGCCAGTACTAATGACCCAATGGAATGTCAAGCCTTTTATTTATTGGCAATGAGAGAGAAAGAGAATAAGAACGGGCATGGCAGGGCCTCCAGCCATTGCAAACAAACTTCAGATGAATCTCTACTTTGTGCACCTGGCTTTAAGTGGGTACTGAGGAAACAAACCCAGGTCATTGGGCTTTGCAGCCAAGTACCTTAACCACTGAGAAATCTCTTCATCCCCCTCAATAGCTTTAATTCTAACCCAGTGACCTCCCCTTCTGTCATGTGACTTGAATCAATCAATAATGATGATCCCATTGCTCTTGTAAGTAGCTGGTGTAAGGACAGGCATGTTACCCAGGTCTAGTTTAGTGAAAGGGGGTCCCTAAGGCATGGTCACTTTTCAAAAAAAAATCTACACATTAAAAAATGTTCCTGTCTATTACCACTGTTCTTTGTAATTCTGCATGTAATATCTGGAACCTGAGTTGTCCACATGTGACCATAATGGAAATATGGAGACCAGTAGAATGGTGACAAGGAAAGAACTCATATTAACATTGGTGAGACTTGAGACTTCTTGTTGTATGAGAACATATACACTCTTCCTGTTTTTATGCTGAAAACTAAACAATGAAAGACGTCTGTATATGTCAATTCCTATTCTGCACTTTGCCCTGCCCTAAAGTTTCTGTTCATTTTCCCATGTATTTGTCTGCATTTTAGTAACACGTGTACATGCCTAAATAAGGTATAATGTTGTGAATATTTGAACTTTTTCTAAGGATCTAATATAAATAGCATTGTCAAATGCTTTGTTGTAAAGTCATAATTATGGTTTTGAAATCATTATTGTGAACACATATAGCTCCAGATCATTTATTTTAACTGTGTATGGCTCTACAGAGGTGGTGCACCTTAACTATCTTCTTGCCTGTAAAATTTGGGTTAGTTCCAATCCTGTTATTATAACTAAGAAGTCTCCCTTCTCCCATATGTGAGAGTTTGTCTACAGTAGTTTATTTTTCAAGTATATTTTGACCATGATCCTCAAAAAAAACCCTCAAAATATACATTTACACATCTTTAGCACACTAATATTTCTAGGAAATGATTATTCCTTCATGTGATTTCACTTTATAAATTTTTTCAGATTTATTTTAGGCTTTAAAAACTCCCTTTCATGGCTGACATGTTAAATACCAAAGTAGCAAGACCATAGCAGTGAAAGACCCTATAGTACCTATCTTGAATTGATCTCTCTAAAGAATGTATGTTCTGAAATTTATTAGACATTATGAGATTATAATCTTTAAAAGTTTGTACTGGAAAACTCAACATTATAAAAATGTTTGCTTTTTAATATGCACATGTTTATTATCTGTTTAGTTAGGATTTTATATATCTCATTTTATCTTTATGTTTTTCTGCTTACTACTGAGACTGATTAATTTCTACATTTATGAGCTGTTAGGTTATTTTTTATTAATAAACTACTTCTGTAATTTATTTGTTTTCTACTATTTGTCTATCATTAATTTTTAGTTTGTCATTTATACATTTTGAATATAAATAGCTGTCCATGAATTGAAAAGACTTTTTTTATATATATGTTTATGACCTTTTGTATCTTTGTGGGACTCATCCTGTTCATCGGGGAATCTTTCTTGCAGACTCAACAGTTAATAAACATAAGTTCTTTGAATAGTAAAATAAATGAGTAGATAAGTGAAATAATTTTAGAAGGAAAAAGCAAAAACTAAAAATGTTACATTCCATAATTAATATCTTTATATAATGTTTAACAGACCTAGGAAAATCTATGTGTTTGGAAGTTATAAATCACTCCTTTTGAAGCTAATCAGAAGGAGAAAAACAGGCTTATACTTAAAGCTTTGTTTTTGGGACTCCTTGCCAGTGCTGTATACAAAAATAGCTTTCAATCACTGTATCTTAAATGCTACTTGAAAGCAAAATATCCTCTTACCATTACATTACATACATTTTATATATATAGTGTGTGTTTATGTATGTATTGCTTATATATAAGGAAATTATCAATAAAAGTTTTTAAAAACCTAATTAAAAGAGAGACAAGCACTTTCCTGGTGGCCACACTGACAAAACAATGAGCTCCCTCTGAGGTCTAACACTGCTGACCTTGGAAGACCCTGGGAAGTATCTCTGGCTAACATACAATATATACTCGAGTTCCTGGGTTGCCTGTGCTGGTCTATTTAATATGTAATAATTACATAAACTATAACTTTTGTATTGTATCATATTAGACAGGAAGATGAAAATGAACTTGCATTCTCTAAAATAGCTTTTTAACTACTTTCATCAATTCAAGTAAATAAAAAAAAAAACAGAAGGAGGCTTGGCTTCAGCTCAGTGAAGGTGTACATCTCAGCATGTGTGAGGCACTGGACTGTATCCTCAGCACCATAAAGTGAACAGTCTTTGGATGAATAAGCTAAACATTATAAGCTTGCTATTCACATACACAAAGTAAGAGAATAATTTCAATAGGTAATATGTTTTATGTCCACAAAAGAACAAAAGCCTGTAAGCATGCAGACTTTATGAAGTGATAACATAGAAACCAACAACAAAAAAATGAATGTGTCCATTTCATCATTTCTCCCAGAAGTTTGTGTGCATTTTTGATTCCATTACTTTTATCAACTTTGCATCACTTCCATACCCATGTTGACAAAGACCATCAGAGAACATGTTCTTTCTCTCGGTTCATTTACAAGGGAAAAAAGCAATCACAGTATCTCAGACATCAAACTCTCACATTTTATAGGAAAAAGAAAACCCAGTTAGGGGCAAAGCAAGGCAATAGGGCACCTTTTTCTCTGGTCACCTGGGGAGAATCTTTTTCAGCAGTTCTTTTCTTTGTCCTTTTTTTTCTTCCTTCCCTCAAAGGATGCAATCAGAAGCATTGTTAGAGACCAAGGGAAAGTCAATTCCCATTTCCTAGCTCCATTCTTTATTTAACTTGGAAAAATACATGTTAGCTAGTGATGGAATGCATGACGCGCCAGCTAACCAGTGAGCATTTTCGTCCACAGGGTTCTGCTCTGCAGAAAGCTCCAGGCAGATCAACTCTTTGGAAAGTTTTAGCTCTTATTACCTTTAATATATGCCTGCCTTTAAAGCACGGGAATGAAGAATAAAGAAAACCTACCAGAGCAGCTATCCAACCTCTCTCTTCTCCTTTAAATGAACTCCTGGGAATCCTTGTGATAAAGGACAGACTATGATGGCAATTTTATACGATGTGGTATTTGGGGCTGGCTGACCATGCAATGTTACCTTTGTGACCTGTTAATTGTAAAGGGAATTCACTCTTATTCAATGTATATCTTGTGGTTAAGAAGAAGTTCTGATTCCTAGTGGAGAAACTGGGTGGGCTAACACAGTTCTGCAATCCCAGCACTCGGGATGCAAAGGCAAGAAGGTGGCAAGTTCAAGGCTAGAGACTGGTGTCTTCATCAAATAAAAGGGCCTTGGAGCCTCTTAGGATGCTGATAAGTATGCAGTAGGTGGTAGTCTTCTCACACTGACCTAACATAATGCCAGGAGATGTCTGGTTTACAAAATGGGCATTTATTACTTCTAGTCCTGGAGGGTGAAGATCCAAGATTAGGTTGCCATAAGCTTCAGTTCTTAGTGAGGGTTGACTTCCTGGTTTGCACCCATCGACCTTCCACCGTGTTCGAATAGCCTTGCTTTGGTGGATTAGTGAAGAGACAGATCTCTCTCTCTCTCTCTCTCTCTCTCTCTCTCTCTCTCTCTCTCTCTCTCTCTCTCTCTCTGTGTGTGTGTGTGTGTGTGTCTCCATGTTTTCTTCTTCTGACAAAGCGATCCCATCTAGAGTCCCATTCTTGGGCTAGAAAGATTGTTCAGTGGTTAAACACACTTGCTTGCCAAGCCTGACAGCCCAGGTTCAATTCCCAGTACCCATAGAAAGCCAGATACACAAAGTGGCATTCTCTCTCTCCCCTCCTCCATCTCCATCTCCCTCTTCTCTCCCTCCCTCCCTCCCTCCCTCCTTACAAATAT
The DNA here is from genome assembly GCA_004024765.1 of Zapus hudsonius. Lineage (NCBI taxonomy): Eukaryota > Metazoa > Chordata > Mammalia > Rodentia > Dipodidae > Zapus > Zapus hudsonius. The sequence goes on along the minus strand of PVHP010016922.1, from coordinate 19,934 downwards.
TTTTTAAAATGACTCTTATTCTCATAACCTATCTAAACCTGTTACTTTCCAAAGGACAGAATTATAAATGGTATCACATTAGGGGTTATAGCTTCAACACATGAAATGTTTTAAAACTCACCAATTTATTCCATAACAGTATGGAACTTGTCAATTTAAGTACATTTTCCTTTAATTATAATTGCTTTGGCTTCACCCAACACAATTGGATTCTTCAATCTGTCCATGGATGCATTAAAACCTACTGCAGTTCAGACATGTGTTAGGTGGATATTGAGAATAAAAATCTAGTTAAAGAGGAGGAGCACTGTGAAGATGTGGTGGAAAGAACCCATGAGCGAAGGAAGGGGAGAAGTGCTTTGCAAAACTGTCTTCCAGACACAAAGTGACCATCGTGTTTCTGTCCTCTCAGTGGTGGACACTACCTACACAAGACCTGCATAATAAGAGGGGGAAATGATGACATCAAAATAGAAGAGAGACTAGTTGAAAAGAAGTGATTCAGTGGAGGAGGGTGGTGGGAGAAGGGAAGTATAAGAGGGATTGTGGTCATGGTGTATTGCTTATATGTATGGAAATTGTCAATAAAAAGTTTCCAAAAACCTAGTGTTATAGTCAGCGTTCTAGTTGCTGCACAGAAAGAACCTGAGCAAAAGCGGCTTGTGGAGGAATGGGTTTATTTGGCTTATGGACTAGAAGGGAGACTCCATCCTGGCAGGGAAAATGATGGCATGAGCAGAGGGGTGGACATCACCTCCGCCACAGCACTGCAATCAGCGGCAGGAAGGTGTGCCAAATACTGGCAAGGGGAAATTGGCTTATAACCCCCATAAGCCCACCGCCAACAACACAGCTCTAGTGAGGTTCTAATTCCCGAATTGCATTCAGCTGAGAATCGATCTATCAGAACACATTCATTTGTTTGTGGGGGACACTTGGATAAAACCATGATACCTAGTTAAAAGAAACAAGCACTTTTCTGGTGGCCACTCTGCCAAAACAATGAGCTCTCTCTGAGGTCTGATACTGCTGACCTTGGAAGGCCCTGGGAAGTATCTCTAATTAGCATCTACTTTGAATAATGCCAGTGTAAATTTCCTTAAAAGTCTTCCTAAAGGTGGCAACCTTTCACTTCCAATCTTGGGGCCATGCTGTCTCCTCTCTGATTGCTCATCCTACTGAAAACAAAGCAGCTACCCACACTCTACTTAGACATTGCCCCCTTACACATACTTCTGTGTCCCCTTGGGCTCTGTTCTACCTGGTGGACCATTGGCTTAACTGTCCACCTTTCTCAACTTAGGCTCGGCAATCAAGAATTAGATCAATCAACTTATCCATCAGAAACTGTATTTATAGCCTGAATTATGGAGCCTAGCACAGTGTCAGAACTCAGTTAATAACAATGAAATGGAAGCCATGTCCAAGAAAGGGCTTAGTCATTCCCAAAGAGACCCAAGTTAAAGTCTGAAGGATACTTTGAGCCTTTCAGAGGACTTAGTGTTCTAGAGGGTTGGCTTTCCTTTCCAGAATGGTACATGGGTAGGTGGACAGACAGATAAAAGGAACACTTGTTGGGAAGAAGCCACCTTGCAGATAGATCCAGGTGACATGTGTCTGACCTTTCCTTTACAGCTCTGCTCAGTACTTGCTACATCATTTGTGAAAAGAGAAAAAGGTATTATAACTTATTTAAATGGTATTATGAATTCTAAAACGCAAGGAACAGAGCATTAGAATAAGCACTCACTGTCATTTCCTTCTAAGTCTGCATGGTTACTCGGGCTGTAGGGCCTGAAGCCAGACGCAATCCTCTCATGCGTAGGTGCCAGGGACACCCAGGGATACACAGGCTCCCTGCATGACAGTACTTTATTTATTTGGCAGCTCTCAGGTACTGTGAGAGTGGGGAATTCAAACTTTGAGAAAGGACTCTTTCCACAGTAGCAATGTGTTGGTACAGATGTCAATATGCAAAATAGAATAATCGAGTTTTTGTAAATCCATGTCCAATCCCAGAGAACTCCCGAAACAGGCATTCACAAGCTTTCCTTTTACCAATCATCATTAGAAACAGGCTATGTGTTTATGGGTAGAAATCAGGCCTGAGCAGTTTTGGTCTAACAGGATGAGAGCATCATTGAAAAATTAACTTGCAAAATCAATTCTTGTTGGTCACTTATGAATTGCATGTACAAAATCCATTCAGAAACAAGAAGGCAGCCACATTCCAGACTGCTTAATGTAATATCACTAAAACACTAGGCCAATTTAACATGAACATGACCTTCTACACATACAACAAGGTCACATTTCTTGTTGCATGTGTTGTAATATTTTCCTCCGTATTTCTGACAAACGTACAAAGATCAAGCAATCCTACACCTCTGGCGAATTGTATTACATTGCTCACCCATGATATCTTATTTAGACATTTCTTACAGCACCTTGCAATAATCTGCCTTAGCAACCACTGGGGTATCTTGAAAATAATTGATTTTTCACATCTGAAAGACATTTGCTATGCTATGTTAATCTCAATAAAATGGAAGAAACAGTCACAAAAGAAAAATGGAACGAAATGCCAAGACAAATGTTATAGTTTGGCAATGTTCTCACAAAATAGCTGACAGCTGTTACCGTGAGGATGATATGTTGTGTGAAGATACTCATCATTTCCTGTTATTATATATACTTCATGGTGTACAGGGAACGTATGGAAATGCATGATACTACACTTTGTGCAATGTCGAAATCAAATTATGCATAATGTTTTCCCATGTTGATATAGTTTGCTGTACAATCTCCAAGTCAAGTGTCAACGTGATTTTTGGCACACAGCTGAGTCTCTGAAAAGCAAAGGAATACTTTAAGGAATTAGCATGGACTTGTGGTTAATATTTTAAAATAATTATAGGATCCCAAGATAAAAATAAAGTGAACAATAAATTCTTATTGGTCACTCATGAACTGCACGTACAAAAGCCATTTGGAAAACAGAGTTCAGATGCATTGTGTCCTGTTTAATGTGTCCTGGATCTATAATATGCTGCACCAGGATGGCCGGTTATACCTTGAAGAGGAATTGAAGGCTGGATTCTGAATCAAATTTTCTTTTATACTTTTTCTTCTTCTTCTTGTGTCTGTGTGTGTGTGTTACTAAAGGTTGAATCCAGGACCTGACTCAGGCCAAGTAATGCACTTACATCTTCATTCTTTCTATAACTTTATATTTTGAGACAAAACAACACTAAGATACTCAGTCTTGATCTCACACGGTAGCCTGGGCATGCCATGAACTTGAGTCAGTCTCGCATGTACCAGGAATTATAGGCCTGCAACAGGAGATACAGCTCAAATACAACCTGAAGACATGCAGAGAGAAGGGGACCTTTTGCAACTAGAGATGTCCATTATAAGAATAGAGCAAGTGATTGTTTTGGTATCACTGTGTCCCCATCAAGGATAAATGCAAATTCATTCTGATCTACAAGTTACTAACCACTTGTTAAATCGTCAGCATATGGATCTAATTCAGTTGACCACTCTTGACAAATATGAATGGATGATTTTTTTATTTGAATTCGTATTTTTGGAACTCCCTATCAAACCCAGGGCTCGTATATCCCGGGCATGTGTTCTACCACTGTGCTACACTTTCAGCACTGAATATTCATTTTAAAAAAGTGATAATTACTTGGACTTGAACTTGGACTTACTATGGCTGTTGAAAGAGCCCAGGGAACTGAGCCTTTTGGGAGCCAATTTCCACATCAGTAAAACCAATGTTTTAGCCCTTCTGAAGAAAAACACAATAGTGTCTGACACTCTGCATATGATCTAAGTTGTGGTACACCCATGTCCCACACATAAAAGTTCTGTGGGCAAATAAAGAGAAAAAAAATATTTCATATTTCCCTTAGAAGTTTATAGCTGACACGAAAATATCAAAGTTTCTGAGATTATTCAGGTACTTTTTAAATTTTTTGTAGTACTGGGAATTAAATTTAGAGCTTTCCACATCCTAAGCTATCACTGAGCTACATCCCCAGCCCCCTTTCTAGTTTTTATTTGAAGCATGATCAGATCATGTTTCCCAGGTTGGCTTTTGAGTCACTCTGTAGATAAGGCTGCCCACAAACTTGGTTGTCTTCCCATCTTAACCTCCTGAGTAGCTGGCATTACGGACCTTTGACACCGGAGACAGCCAAGGTTTTTGCAACAGAGAAAACTGTCTAAATTTACATAATGCAACATCCCCATAATTAAACAGCTTTTTTTTTACAATGGATAAATGTTAATACCAAAAGTTTAATTTTTTTAATGTATCAAAACAAACATAAAACATTACTGTAACCTTTTCACCTATATTTAGCCCTGATCTGTGAGTTGAGGGGCTGGCCAAACATAAAGGAAACAAAATAATATGAAAAAAAAGAGACAAAAAGCTATCATAATGATGGAGCAGGTGTAATTAAATGGGAATAAGAAATAAGATGAAATAAAGAAAAAATGAAATGTCCTCTTTTTAAAAGGACAAGGAAATGAACTCATGCATATCAGTCATTAGAGGCTGCAAATGGTATTCCTAAAAGCCAGTTTGGGCACCTCTCAATCAACTCTGTCCAGAAGTCTTTGGAATTTCATAATCTGCTATGAAAATATCGAGAAATACACCCAGAGCTTTATTTAAAAGCCATCATTTTCTAAAATGCAAATGTAAATAAGTAAAAATCAGTGATCTTTGGTGAAGACATTATATTGGAAGATCAGTAGATTTTTTTTTAGTTTTTTTTGGCATCAGTGTGGTGCATGGTTTATTACAGAAAAGAAGCTTTTAATTTACACCAATTTTCCCACAATTTTGATAACCTCAGTATTACTTTTTTGTATCAAACTCTATCTGTATAGTGCTATTTAATCAGAGGCTAATGCCACTCTGTTGCATAGAACCTGGTGTTATTAACACTCCCAGTGTGCTTAATACTTAGTGGGATATGGAAGTCAACATTAATACTTTGCTCAATTAAAGCCATACATCAATTTTTAGTAAAAAATTATGATTTTTATTCTTAAAGATATGCTTACTTATGAAATAGATCCTTCAAACTAATACTATAACATTATAGCAGCTTTTTAATATTTTTCTCCAAATACCAAACTTGCATATATCTTATAGATGTTCTTTTTATAAACTGAGAGAGCATGAAGCAACATGAATTTTAATTTTTGGCAATTTTTTAATTGGAACCATCTCATATTATTAGAAAAAAATGCATGACCTTAATTCAATTTAATAGTATATTATGTAAGTATTTCCTTCCTAGGATATCAAACAGACCTAAGAAGCTTTTCAAGACCAGTTTATAATTAGAAAATACAAAACAAATTATTGATTAATCAGTCTTTTAAAATATGTGTAACTCCCGGTGATTCTTGATCAGTTTGTATGTAAGCCTTTATATTCAAGGTACCTCCCCTGAACTTAGTCTTCTTTGTTCTAAGATTACATTAAATAAAAATCTATCATCAGCAGTTTTAATCAAAATCTGTGTGCTCTATAAACACTAAAATCTTCCATGAGTAACCCAAATACCTGCTTATTTTTCAACATCAGTGAAGAAAAAAAATAAACATTTCCATAGTTCAATTCATTAGGAAGAAAAAGGAGCAGTATAATCTGTATTCAGATGATTTTTGTATGAGTGTAAAACCACCCTGTGCCTACAAAATGACTTCATTCCCAAGCCCCAGAAATATGATATTCTTCTCCAGCCGAAGCATTTGTCATTCGCCTACAAAGAACTCAGTATTTAAAGACATATAAATGCAATGGCAAGGCACTGAATTGACACTTATGATAAAATGCATTTGATTAAGACTTAATAAAGCACCGTGTCTAGTACTAGTGAATAATGCCTGTCTAGATAAAGTTGGACACAAAGCAAATACATTGTCACAGCTAATCTGGCTGACCATTATTCAGCCATATTACTTTCTTTATTACTAGATTTAAAAAATGCATATTGTGTTTCAGCAGCTTTTTTCATTATTTCAATGCATAACACAAGTGCTCTTTGGAAAAGACCACCTTATTCTAATTCCAAAAAGAACTATGGTAGCATAACAGGAAGCCACAGAGAAACAGGCAACGGGTCTCTGAGTGACGTGGGTTCCCATTATTACAGCTAACCACGTGGTTTGGTTTCAGCATTACAGTTTCAGAAGCTACTTTGTAAAAATGTTCCATTATGTTTCCTTTCCTTTAGAAAGTACTAACCCAGAAAATTGGTTAACAACAATGTTTCTTAGACTTTTTCCTAGGAAATTTAATTGAGAGAAGAAAACAAGATTTTTGTTTATACAAATCTTAACTCTCTTTTTTTTCTGAAATCATTTTTTTCCAGTTTGGTTGTAATTTTAAAGTATTTGCCTGTCTATCCTATACAGATTCCTATCTTGGTTTTGACTCCCTCATGGAAAGATCTGGAAAGCAGCTAGAGTTTTGACGAGAGGATGACAGACTACACTATGGCTGTGTATGTCAGGCAGGGGCAAAAGCCTGATAGAGGACGTGTCAGCAGGAGCTAACATCTTTTTGGTTTTGTTTTGTTTTGTTTTTTTGGGTCTTGCTTAGTCCAGGCTGACCTGAAATTCACTACGTAGTCCCAGGCTGGCCTCAGATTCACAGTGACCCTCCTATTTCTGCCTTATGAGTACTTGGATTAAAGGCGTGCACCACCATGTCCAACAGGAGCTAACCTCTTACCAAGAGTTAATGTTGTAGACAACTACAGCTGAATTGCAGCAGCCATCTCTGGGGTCCTGTGTAGCCTCAATCAAGGATGGAGCTGAAGTGTCTCCATCTGTATGTTCAAGGATTCTGCAGATGGGCTAGCAGTAGGCAACCAGGGAGTCAGCAATCTTACAGTTCTGGACTGCTATGCTTGCTCTAAGCAGAGTCCAGAGGCCAGAGAAAGACTTATCTCAAGATATTATACCTGATGAAACAGGGAACACACACACACACACACACACACACACACACACACACACAAATATCCTACAATCATGATCTCCTTAGTGGCTTTGTGTTCCTCACCACCAATAACATTTTGCCTCCAGAAATCCCTATTTCACTGCTTCCTCCATGTTCTTTAAACAGATCAAGGTCTGTGATTTCCGGAGGGTGTCTATGGCTCTTCTGAAATTTCCCCACTAAATTGTGCATAGCTTTCAGACCCATTCATGCATGAAATTCTACTTCTTGTCTTCTGCTGGAGGGACTGAGTTCTTAAATCAGTCTTGAATCAGTTCTTAAATCGACTATCAGTAAATATGTGTGAACTACATTTAAGTGCCTCAAAAATAGCCTGATTATGAGCAATTAGATTTGGAGTGTGCCTTTGTTCTAACAAGTAGTAAGTGAGGTAGGTGACAAGAAAGGACTCAGCCTCTCGGGAAGGTAGCTTGTCTGCAATGCCTAAGGACCCGGGTTCTATTCTGGAATACCCACGCAAAGCCACGTGCACAGGGTGGCTCATGCAACTACAGTTTGCCCATTCCCAATATATATCTGTCTCTCTCTCTCTCTCTCTTTCTTCTCTCTCTAAATAAATAGATCAATAAAATTTTTTTTCCAAAAGGAAGGACTATGCACAAACACTTTTCTGTGTGTTGAGCTGAATTGTGGAATATTTTCAAGATGATCATCATCTTCAGGAAAGATAACTCATCAAACATATGATGGGTTCTGGGGGTAGTCTGTATACTCATGTAGAAGACAAAAACTAGTCAGTATTCTTTATCCTAAATCTTCCCTATTCACTATTGAATAATCCATTTCTAGTGTTAAAAACAGTCTGGGGGGCTGGAGAGATGGCTTAGAGGTTAAGGCGCTTGCCTGCAAAGCCTAAGAACTGGGTTTGATTCCCCAGTAACCATGTCAAGTCAAAAGCACAAGATAGCACATGCATCTGGTGTTGGCTTGCAGTGGCTAGAGGCCCTGGTGTTCCCAATATTCATTCTTTCTTTCTCTCTCTCTCTCTCTCTCTCTCTCTCTCTCTCTCTCTCTCTCTCTCTCTCTCTCTCTCTTGCTTGCAAATAAATTAATAAACCAAAAAAAAAAAGAAAAGAAAAGAAAAAACTTCAGTCTGTGGTATCTTCAATGCAACACATTCCCTCCAAGTAGTTCCACAAAGCTGGGGTGTCTGGGCTCAGAAACCCAGTACTTTTAAAAAAATAGTCTATGGGAAGTCATTGTTTTGAACCCACTTCCTGGAGTGTAGGTTCATCAGATCAAACCAGAATCTCTTAGTTAAGGATTATGTGGTCCAAGTGAACTCAAAAATAAAATGACAGAGATCCCAGTCAACAACATCAATGCAAGTCAAGGGACTTCCTCTCTCCTCTCTCTCTCTCTCTCTCTCTCTCTCTCTCTCTCTCTCTCTCTCTCTCTCTCCCTTTCCCTCTCTCTCTCTCTCCTTCTCCCTCCCCCTCTCTCTCTCTGTGTGTGTGTGTGTGTGTGCGCCTGCCTTCATGCACTCATGCCCATGTGTACCCCCAAGAGCTCACAGAGGCCACAGGAGGAAATCGGGAAGTCCTTTGTCACTCTCTGTCTTATTCCCTTGGAGCAGGGTCTCTTACTAGACCAGGAACTACACTGTTAAACTAGGTTGGCTGGCCAGGGATTATTCTGCCCACACCTCCCAGCCCAGTGCTGCGGTCAGTGTATGGCCATGCCTGGCTCCTTTGGCATAGATCCTGGACATAGGGTGAAGTCTTCATACGTGCACATCAAGTGCTCTTAGTTACCAAGTCGTCTCCCCAGTCCTTCATTTTCTCTTAACTGTATCAGGACATTAATTGTGAAACAACCCATCCATTTCCTGTTCTCTACTTGTTTTCTTCAGTTCTTTTTCAGTCTCTAAAGCCAACCTCTTCTCCTGAAATCTTTGGTATATTCATTCTGCTTTATAATAAGGATGGGTTTTTTGCCACTATAAAATCATAAACAAAATACAAATGATTTTTAAGTCTGTGGGAATTTTGTCTTTTAAAACTGCTTTTCATATACAGGCAAATTTGCATATTTAATAATATTCTTCTCCAATATTAATTCCATATATATGCCAAGGAATTCATATGCTTATCTCCAATTTCTCTCCACTGGTACAACAGATCATATCCCACATTCTCTGTCATTTTGATTTTCTCTCAAAAACCTCAAAACACATGCTCTACTCTTCCAGTAAGGTTTGATCTCCTATGAGCCTATTGAAGGTAGGTGACCCTTCTATTTCTCATAATATATAATTTTTAAGTCTTAGTGCCTCACATTTTTAAAAATAATAAAAACTCCTACATCCCCGAGAGCAAGAACTTCCCACGCTCCCTAATGCTAGCCTTTCACGATTCTTCTGAAATTTACCACTAAGCCTCTCCTACCTGAGCCATGGATGTTTTCCTAAGTCTTTTAATGCCTGGGAAAACCTGAGAAGACATCTCAGCAAACTGTGGAGTACAAGGAGTGAGTGATCAGCTGAGAAGGAGGGAGGCCCTTCAGCATGACAGGTCTTAAGACAAGAGGTAGGGAGTCAAGGTAATGAAACCAAGGTCCTGGAAAATACTGGAAAGAGTGAAAACCATGGGCAAAAAATAGATTGTTCTACGTGAGAGAAATGATAGATTCTTCCAGTAATTAGCAGTAGATAAAACAGGGACCTGCTAGGCTTACAGCATTTGCTACCTTGGGCCCAAACTCCGCTGTTGGCAGTCTTTCCTCTCGGAACTGGGTACAAACAGCGCTGTTGAATTTTCTTAATTGCACTTGGCAAGCCTATCATCAATTGCTCATTTTCCACTTTAAAACCTTTCTTGCCTAAGTAGGAATAAAGACACTCTTTCACCCACCCCTCCAGCTAAAACCTCTGAATGATCCTTAATTAAAGGTTTATAGGAGCAATGAGAGATAATATAGGTGAGTTTCACAAGAATAAGTGGATTACACTTCATGTTTCCTAGAAGAGACCACTGTAAGTCAATATTCTCATGGAATGGCATATCTTTGGGAGGCATTGTATCTTACTTAAGTTAATAGATGATTAGCACTCTCAACCAAATTACAACGATTATGCTTGGAAATGCTGTGCCAATAACCACTGCCTACTAGAAAGAAGGGAGAGAAAAAAACACCCTACACTTCTCTACATCTATTTATAAAGTAGGGAGAGATCTGTCTGGGCTACAGAACAAGCTAAGGACCAGCCTGGGCATCTTAGAGCCACCTTATCTGAAAAAAGAATATACATAATGGGCTGAGAGGTGGTTCATTGATTGAGGGCTCACCTACCATGCTCTGGGCTCTGGGTAATTTCCAGTTTTGAGGGGGAAAGTATAAATAGCTAAGTACACACTTAATTTTCTTTCTTTCTGTTTATTTTCTTTAGGACTGGGTCTCACTAGGTTACTCAGGCTGACTTTCAACTCTGGAGCCTCCTGCTTTAGCCTTCAGAATACAAGGGTTCCACATGTTATCCAGCATGCATGGCTGAAGCCATGTATTTACTTACTTTAACTCACACAAGAACTATATAAAATGTCACAGTGACTAATAAAATGCTAATAGAGAGAGATGCATATGTACAAGCTCGGGATCTCTTTAATCCTTTTCACCTAAAGCCTCAGTGTTCCCAAGATATGTCAGAATGGGTAACTTAACAGGATCTCTTTCAGACCCATGCTATACTATAACATAACCCCATAGGCTCATGTGTTCAAATACTTGATGCCCAGTTGGTTGTACTATTTTGGAAGGTTGTAGAACAGTCAGGAGATGGAGCCCTACTAGAGGAAGTGAGGCACTGGGGGGAATGGGCCTTGAGGCAGTACAGGCTGGCTCTCTGCTTCCTTCTGGCTGATATGATGACGGAGGCCAGCTTCCAGCTCCTGCCATGCTTTCTGCTCCCTGGTGGACACTACCCTCTAGAACTCTAAATTGAATTCTATCCTTTTATTCCATCAATTACTCCTGGTTGGGTAATTTCTCCCAGAAACAAGAAGGTAACTAAAACAGCATGTATTTCACATGAGCCAGGTTTCCTCCTTATATAAGTAACAAAGTTACTAAACCAATAAAGTCACTAAACTAACAAAGTCTTTAGTTATTATATTATAATTAAAATACAAAAAAAGAGAAGAAAATTCTGTCATTCTCTAGAACATAAGTGAGCTTTGATTTCTTATTTGCATACTGTCATATTTTTACAAATTTATAAATATAAGCATGATTAATTTTTATAAGTACAAAATAGTATATTTCTCAATAATAGCTTATCTTTCTCAAAAACAGCTCATACTTAATACACACAGATACTGTGTATATTTAAGTTATTAATAATATGTATATATAAATATGATCTTTGTACTTTAAATGAGTATTCTGTGCAGCAGAACTGTTCTAGTGGAACTATTTTGCATAGCTTTATTATAATCTACAAGATGGCTATGCTGTAATTGATTCACTCATTATCTTAATTAAAAAGATTCAGATTATTTGAGATCTATGAGAGCAAAAAATGAATCTTTGTATTTTGGTTCTTATATCAAAGAACCTGTCGGTTGTAAATTCCTAAAAATGCTGTTTAATTTAACTAAATATTTTCTGATTATTTTGCATATTTTTGAAAAAAATTATTTGCCCTCAAAAAATGTATAAACAATTCCAATTCCCCAATATCCCATCACTGGGCAAAATTGATATTTTAAATTTTAAACAGCATATGAATGAAAAAATATTAATATTGTGTATCCTTGTATTTGCCTACTATAAAGATTATATTTTTCATATTTTTAGACATTCTGCAGTTATTCCTCTATCGCACAATATCCTTTGTAGTTATTACACAATATGTTGTGCTCAATTTTGGTTAATCAAGTTGTTCCCTTCCTGCAGCCATGCTGTTTCTTGAGTAATTCCTTAGTAATTTGAAGTATTTGTAAACCTGTCATTACTAGCTTAATTCTGTTAGTTGAATAGAGCCAATAAATTTACATTTTATTATGTGTCCCCTCCAAAATTCATGTTGAAATTCAATCCCAATATTAATGGGAAGTGATTATGTCATGAGTTTTCCCCACCAAAGGTATTCCTGCTTTGCCAAAGATGTGAAGGAGACCAACTTAGCCCTGGTTAACCTTTCTGCTCCTTTTTCTTTGTGTGGGCATAAAGCTTGTCCCTTCTGGAGCAAACAGAAAAAGAAAGCAACTAGGTCCTCACCTGCAGGCACCTTATTCTCAGGACTCCCAGACTTTAGAACTATGAGGAGTCAATTTCTATGGACCAGTCTGTGCTGGTCTATCATGGCAGCACAGATGGGTAAGTCAGTCTCAATGTGGAAACATGTGTCCTCTTACAATTCACAGACAATGGGAAAAATGATGGAAGGGCGAACAAGTTATTTAAGATAAGTCCAGTTGGTTGCCTTTCTTTATAATGAAACTATTGAAGAGTACTCACTTCTTTAGAAATATTTTCAATATTACTGATGTTCAAAGTCAAGAGAAGGAAATATCTAGTAAAGAAAAAGGTCCCATAACTGCTAGGTTAAAGGGCCAAACCTATGCCAGAGATCACCACAAATATTATATCCCCAATCTTATCAATGGCCTATGAAAATAGGCCAAGATTATTAAACCTGTGCTAGACATAATGCAAGTTAGGCTAATCAAAAGTTTTAAGCAACTTGCCCAAAAGTATAAATATGTATGTGGTAACCTTAGAAGTAAACTTGACTGTCATTTCACACCATCATATGCTCTAAAAGATACATTTGCTTGCTGTAAATTAAACACTCATAGAAACAACCAGATTTTAGTGAACCGAGAAAGGTATGAATCAAACTCATGATGACTGGATTAGCTAGTATCCGAACAGGATCTGATCCCAGTTACAATGTGACATTTAAGGCTATTCATTTGCACAGTTAAGACTGTGGTTCTGACTTGGAATTGTGAGCCAGGATAGGGGGAAACTCAGGACATTTCATAAACTTCCTGAAGTTCCTCCTTCCAGAGGTATTTTCAATTAATCCTTTGTGATAGACCTGAGAAGGAATTTTAATCCAAACAGAATGCTTCGCAGATAACTGAAAGATGGGCTGGAGGGATTACTCAGCAGTTAAGGTGCTTGCCTGCAAAAACTAATGACCTGAGTTCAATTCCCCAGTACCCACATAAAGCTAGAGGCACAAAGTTGGACATGCATCTGGAGGTGTTTTTGCAATGTCTAGAGGCCCTGTCATGTCAATATTCTCTCTCTCTCTCTCTCTCTTTCTCTCTCTCTCCTCTCTCTGCTTGCAAATAAATAAAAAAATATTTTTTTTAAAAATGAAAACTGCAAGATAATATACTCCATGTATTAAATACAATGTTTTAAGGCTGGAGAGATGGCTCAGCAGATAAGGCACTTGCCTCCAGTACCTAAGGCCCTGGATTCAATTCCCCAGTACCCACATAAGCCAGACCCACAGGGTGGTGGCCCTGGTTTTCTCTCTCTCCTCTCTCTCTCTCTCTCTCTCTCTCTCTCTCTCTCTCTCTCTCTCTCTCTCTCATCTCGAAATTGAATAAATAAAATATTTTTTAAAAATACAATGTTTTAAAACCCTGGCTAAAATGTTCCAGTAAGCTTATTATGAGTTAGTACTCTGTGCAAATTTTAGAAATATTTACCATATTCTGCCTTGTAGTTTATTAGTTTGATAATTTTCTTACCCATCTTCTAATCCACTAATTTAAATGTTAATATGCATCGGTATAAGCAGGAAGACATGGATCGCTATATATTTTCTCACCCTACAGCCCCTCCAACACATTACACATTACTCTCCATCCACATTTTGAATTTCTGATTCATCAGATTGAGAATTTACTTTTCATTGCTGCTGATGACCTGAAACCAGACATTTTAAGTTATGCATATCTTAAGAGAAAATGCCACGTGATGGCAGGTCTGTGTTATTTGCCTCTGATTTGGGCAAGATTCAACATATTGCTTTGAACATATTATTGACTCAGTATGCTCATTTGGAATTCTGTTAGTGGTGTGAATTTGAAAAGTGCTGATACATGTGAACCAAAAGATTCAAAGAGAATACTACATTCCCCAAAAATGCAGTATCAAGTCCTAATATGGGTAACTGCAATCTACATGATTCACAAGATGTTCTTAGGGGAGGGATCTGTATTTCATTTACTTCAACTTTAAGAGTAAATATGTTTAAACCCACTAACAGGTATGTGGCTACTGAAATGGATATTGATTTTCCCCTATGATATATTCTCAGTTTACCTTCAATGTCACCTTCATGAGGTAATTAAACTATCATTACATTATCAAGTTGAAATTCTTTATGTACTCTAGGTCAGAGATACGATTTGCAAATATTTCCTTAACTTCTTTGGCCCAACTCAGCTTTTTTGATTGTTTTCTTTGAAGCATCAACACTTTTAATTTTGATAAAGTTTAATTTATTTATAGTTCTTTGGTTAATGTGCTTTCTGTTTCTTGTCTAAGAAAACACTGCTTTGACTCAAGGATGAAATATGTCATTTTGTTTTCTTTAAATCAAGTTTTAACTTTTTTTCCGGGTGGTAATTTAAATATAAAATGTCCCTCATAGCCTCATATACTTGAGCCCAGCTGGTGAAGACTTTGGAAGGAAAAGCATTGCTGGAGAAGGTGTGTTACTGGTGGTGGGTCCTGGGTTTTATATTGCAGCCTCACCAATGATGGCTAGCTTTCCCTTGCTGCCTCCCGCATGCTGAAGTGAAAATGTGATGCCCTGGCTTCCCGCTTGTACCATGCTGTCCCAACCACAGCAAAATTTCCTCCCAAAACTATAAGCTGGAATCAATCTTTTCCTTCCATAAGCTGCTTCTGGTCAAATGTCCTGTCCCAACAAAGAAAACGTAACTGCTATCATTGTGCCATAATATTTCAGTCTTCAATGCATTTTTGAGTTAGTGTTTTTATAAGAAGGACTAACTTCTGCCTTAAGATATCTAGTTATCCTGAAGCTATGGATAGGCAAGATTGTTTCTTCCATTCTGAATTGTTTTAGCACTGATCTTGCAAAACATCTGACTACAAGAAGGTAAACGTGTGGACTTCATTTCTATTCCCACAGAAGTAAAACATTATCTTGATAACTGTAAGCACAGGAAGTACATCATCTTTGTCACCTCTTCAATATCGTTGTGGGTTCTGGATCCCTGGACTTGCATTTTGAAATTGAGGATCAGCTTGTCTTTTTCTACAAAACAATCATGATTTTGATAAGTATTGCAACTAATCTTTAGACCAGTTGGAAGGGTAGTTACTTTTTTCTTAATATAGTAATCCAAGTTTGTCCTGGGTAGGACAAACATCCTTATTTAAGAACTGCTCCAAATTAGGGCTGGAGAGATGGCTCAGTGATGAAAGGCACTTGTTTTGAAAGCCAGTTTCAAATTGCCAGTGTTCATGTAAAGCCAGATAAATATGTGTTTTAGAAGTGGCAAGAGGCCCTGGCATGCCCATACCCCCTCACTCTTTCTCTCCCTTTTTCCCTCCCTCCCTTCTTCCCTATTACTCTCTGCTTGCAAATAGATATTAAATAAAGTATTTTTTTAAAAGACACAGAAGAGTGGCTAGAGAGATTGCTCAGTGGTTAAGATGCTTGCCTAAAAAGCCTAACAACCTGGGTTTGATTTCCTAGTACCCACCAAAATCCAGATAAACAAAATGGCTCATGCATCATGCATCTGGAGTTTTTTCTTTACTGCAGCAGCTGGAGGTCCTGTCATGCCCATTCTTTCTCTCTCTGTGTCTGCTTCTCTGTCTCTCTCTGCTTCCAAATAAATAAAATATTATTTTTTTAAAATTTAAACTTTTAAAAAAGAACTTCTAAAAATTAATTTTGCATGAAACTTAATTCAAAGCTTTGTTTCTATAGAAAAATAGATAATAGGGAAAGCAAAAACATTAAGAAAAGTCACGGTAATTTTAATCTCGATCTTATAGGAACATTCATTATTAGAAGCTTAATACAATTTCTCTCCACCTTCTTCTGGATTCATCAGTTGGGGCTCTGGTAACAAACAGGCTCCAAAATTCATGGCTTATAAAATAAATCCAGCACTCATCTTTTTCTCATTCAACTCACATGTTGAGATCTGTGGGTCATCCGTGGTTCTGATCCATATCTTCTCAAGGATGCAGGCATCGGTGGTAGCCATCAGATGGACAAGGAAAAACTTGTATTGAGTCTTCAAATTGTTGCTTGGATTCTACATTCCTTGTTTTGTATTCTGTTGGCTAAAGCAGGCTCTGTAATCATGATCATTTGTAGGGTTTTTGTTTGTAGAGTCATTAGTAGGGTTCTAGGGTTTTCTCTGAACTGTTCCACTGTGTGTTATTAGTTACTTTAATGGTTGCTGGGGGGTGGGAACTGGCCATAAGCAACTTATGGCAGGAAAGGATCTATTTCAGATAAGAACTCCAGGAGTACAGTTCATCAAAGTTGAGCAGGCATGGCAAGCGAGCTTGACACAATGCAACAAAAGGCAGAAAGGAGAGGACAAACAAGAAATGGAGCCAAGCTAAAAAAAAAACCTGAAATTCACACCCACTGACCCACTTTATCCAGCAATGCTCTACCTCTAAAGATTTCACAACCTTCCCAAACAATGCCACCATCTGGAAACCAAGTGTTCAAACACATGAGCCAACATGAGGACATTTTACATTCAAACACCATCACCATGTAATCCCTGCCTTTCCCACCTGCTTCTGCTAGGATGCCACCTGCCAGGATATGATGAGAACAATGGGGATTTCACCAGAGGCTAAATCAATGTGGCTCCCCAATGTTGAACTTCCAGTTTCCAAAATTATGATCTAAGAAACTTTTCTTCATAGGTCACCTGCCTTTGAATACTTTATTATAATTATAGCAAAGTGATTATACTATCCTCTTACAGAGAACTGGGAACAAATCATTAGAAACAAAAGTGCAAACACTCATGTATGCCACTGGATGAATGCTACCTTGGAATACCAAAATCTGTTTCCTCCATTTTCACATTTATTTAGCTATATCTCAGAAACATGGACTCCTTAGTTACAAAGAAGGAAATCTTTCATTCCAAAACATGGGTACTTTTATATCTAGAATATCTTTAATATATAAATTCTAACATTATAACATCAACACAAGGAGGCAATTATTCTGCATATTATATGCACATTATTTAGTGCATATATATGGTCCAGTTTGTTAGGGCTTAAAGAAACAGAAAGATCTAATTCTCAAACCTAACCCAAATATTTATGTGAATGACAAACAAAAACTACATTCACTGATTTGAATTTAGTGGTTTTAATTTTCCAATCTCATTTGGGGTTGGGGTTCTGACACACAAAATCAGAGGACAGAAAAATAGAATAATGTGATTTTATATACCTGGTGGTAAGTCTATGATCAGATAATCAAAAGAAGACTATCAACAAACTTACTTGTTTGGGCTTCTATGAGGCCTATAATCTTTATCTCCATTTGCTCATGATGTATTATTTGCTTTAACAAAACAAAGTAAAACCTATCACCTAACATGTACACCCTTATTACAGATGACCT
Organism: Zapus hudsonius; assembly: GCA_004024765.1. Lineage (NCBI taxonomy): Eukaryota > Metazoa > Chordata > Mammalia > Rodentia > Dipodidae > Zapus > Zapus hudsonius. Next base: position 2,259 of record PVHP010016922.1, on the reverse strand, counting down.
TTTATTTTGTCATGTGTTATTACCCTAATACCAAACATCGACACTGTTATAACAGCCTATAGTCTTTCAAGAAAATTAAATGAAAAATACATTCTTTCTGACATGAATGAACAAAAGCCTGACCATAATTCCTAGAAAAACATGCATGGGAAGAAACAGTACAAGAATACAAACTGTCAACTGATAACATACAGGCTTTCCAGGCATGCTGAGGTGAATAGGCAACCCTCTGAGAGAAAAGTATAGTTTACATGTAGGCTGAATTACATTTGCTGAAAATTAATGGCCATTTTAAGTAGTCCTTTAAAGGAGAAAACAAATAATGGTTGGTCTTACTTAAAGAAATTAGGGTGTCAGTCAGCTTGGTCAAGACAGAGGTGTGTTTTGCAGAAGTCCGCTTTCTGTATGATTCTGAGGGAGAGTCAGCTAACTCAGAGATTTCTGCCTTGGATGAAAGACACGAAGGAGCAGTCATCATTCCCCAAAGCTGTCCTAGTAGAGAAACACAGAAGGGCTGGCAGGCTCCAGCTTGATTTTTCTCCACCTGTGACACAGCCAAATCAACGGTAGTCCAGCTCCAATTAACAAGCGTGGGGCAAGAGCCCACAAAGGTGTGAGCATCCCATTCCGACAAATGGACAAGCCTTGTTTCCTTGGTCCTTCAAAAGCTCCGATGGCTCCATGAACTCCACGTACATGCCTGCATGTATAAGGAGGGCCAGTTTCTATCTTTCTCTGGTGCTGAAACTCTCTCTGAGCCTAACTTAGCCAGACTTCCCCACAGTTCTAGATGGGCATGGTCCTATAATCAACAATTTATTTCATTAGTACTCAATGGTTTTGCTTCTCTAAATGTACTCTGAGTTACCATTGGGTATTTCAGAGTTGGAAGTTTTCATGAGTAATTTTCCGCCATAGACAAAGAAGGGTCCAATGGGAAGACAACCCTGTGTGGGGAGTGAGATCCTTGAACCACTGGTGGTAACAGATGGATCTTGAGGCTGATCTTTCATTACTTTCTCTCTGTGTTTCAGTCTTGATTTCAATCTGCTTCCAGTCCTGACTTTCATTAAGGCTTCAACAGCCACATTGAGAAAGAATAGGAGAAAGCTAGCTTCTTTTAGGCAGTCTCAGTTAGGAATTGAGGCCCAGGGAGAACCAGAAGATGCCACTCCACATGCCATCTCTCCTGGCAGAACTGGAACTCTTGTCTGACCGAGCCTGATCTACAATACCCCCTGCTGTCCACAGTCTAGAGCACTAAGACAGAAGCCAGCCGATTCAGGTTTGATTCAGGTAACCAATCAGATATTTCCTTTACACACCTGAAGCTGACACTATAAAGGCTACTGTCTATTTCCTGTCTGGTCTCTTTTTCCTTTTACCTGCCTCTCTCTGCTTTAGCCTGTCTTGGGTGGGGGGCATGATATACTTTCTTAATTTGGGGGAATTTCTCTGCTTGCCTCTGCTTTATAGTTGAGGTAACTTCTCCCTTATTACATATACAACCTTCGTGTGATCTCTGAGTCCAAAACCTGGGTATTTGCACTCTGGATCTACCACGTGGGTGCTCTCACTAACCTTCTCTTAGCTTTTCTCCATAAGAAAGCACATGGCAAATGCTTTGTGTATCTTCTCAAAGTCTTCCCTACAATCTCCTAGATTCCATGTGTCCACTATCCACTCTAATCCTTCCTTGGAAGCCTCAGTTTCTTTTAACTTTCCAAGTACTTGTGGCTTTGCTCCAGTTTTTCCCTAACTTCCTTCTTAAATATTTTTTTCCACATGAGAAAATGTTCTGGCTTTCCTTCCCTGATCCCAATTCCTCTTAAATAAACTCCACACCTTGTGATTTCTCCCCAAATAAACTCAATAATTTAAAATTTGCCCTTCCTGAGTCCATCTTTATTATTAGTCCTTAAACATTAGGACAGAACCCAAATTTGGGCTTCAGAAATCTTGGGGACTCCTTCCTGAGCCCCCAAATCCCACATCAATATCATTAAAACCAATGCAGACCAAGTTTCCATGGGGAGAATATGATTCTCCAAGAAGAGTTCTCTACCTCTCCTATATCAATATTTTGGCCCACTACACAGTACAAGTATCCCTTCAGCAGAAATCTAATAGGCAGTCGTGTGGATCTTTAAACCAAATGCCTTGAAGGGAAAGGGCTTTCACTAACTGCAGACAGTAGTTCAAACATGTTACCCTGGACAAGAAAGAGAGAGTTCCATGTGAGACTGACCCAAACTTGGC
>PVHP010016921.1:0-35101 GCA_004024765.1 Zapus hudsonius | reverse complement strand
GAGCAGAAACACCTGTGTGGGGGTGGGGGGTGGGAGAGGAGGTGAGCAGAACCACCTCTGTGTGTGGTCCCAGGCTAGTCTTCCCTTCATGAAATCCATGCTTCATTCCTGGCTCGGGTTAAACTTGAACGTCACTGAATGAGTCCCTTATCCACTTTCCAAAACACTGCAGAGGTTTGAAAGGGCTCTGTGGGCAGACTGTTACTATCAGCAAAAGCAAGCAAGCCAGCGTATTTAACTAAGCGTTTTTTAATATTTAAACATCATAGCCTTGAACTATTCACCAGCAGTTAGGGGTAGCCAGCAAAAGCTGGCAGGGAGCCTGTGGAACCCAAGTCTTCCTTCAGGTGGTTCTGCTGTCTGTCTGTCTGTCCCTTTGAGGGGAACAGACTGCAGGAGCCAGCTTTCTGACTAGCCCCAGAATTGTGTGTCTCCCTCTGGGTGGCAGCTTGCTGTGACGCAACCTTTTCATAATGAGATGTGGCTGAAGTCTAAGAGTGCTTCACACTCTTCAAAAAGTAACTCCAACCAGGCATGGTGGCGCACACCTTTAATCCCAGCACTTGGGAGGCAGAGTTAGGAGGATCACTGTGAGTTCCAGGTTCACTCTGAGACTACAGAGTGAATTTCAGGTCAGCCTGGGCTAGAGCGAGACCCTACCTTAAAAAAAATTAAATTAAATTAAAATTAAATAAAGAAACAAAAAGTCTAGGCAGCCTCTCCTTGGGATGGCAGAAAGTGGGCGAGCTGTGGGCATCCCCAGCATGAGCAGGTCTAACAGATATGACTCCTGTGGGGCTCAGCCTGAGACCTTAAAAGCAGCCTGGCCAGGGGTGTGTGGCAGACCCCAGCGCCTCCCTGACGCTGGCAAGCCCCTGAGTCCCCCGACAGGATGGCACTGGAACCGCCCACTAGACTGCGTCCCTGCCGCTGGAAGTGGCTCTCTAGTTTATGGAGCAAGACGGACCTGTGAAGTCAGTGGTTCTCAGCGGCTAGAATAAAGTCATCGCCCTGCCCCCACGGCAGCCCAGGGAAGTTTCTGGAGCCCCACGGGCCCCAGCCAGCCAGGAGCTCAGCCAGGTCCCCACCCCCACCCCGTGCCACCCGAGGGTCTGAATGGACTCCCTGTCTGCCAGAGCAAACAAGACCCCTGGGCGGGGCCCCCGCAGGCCCGAGGCAGGACAGGGGACGTTTTCTCTCTCTGGACATTCCATTAGGGAAAGCCTGCCAAAGGCTTCAGTCGGCTCCAGAATTACGGATGCTCCAATAAAGGGCTCCATTCAAAGGAGACAAGGTCCAAAGAGCTTTTCTAATGCAACTGCCTGCCCAGGCTGCTGCCACCCAGGCCCGCTTCTCTGGGTCAGGCTCACCCAGCTGTTCTGAGTTTCTAAAGTGCCCTATGATCTGGGACACCCAGATGGGCTGCACGCACGTCCGGTTCCTAGCTGTACAGTGTAAGTGTCCTTCTGAAAGTAAAGGGCTCCGGCTTAGGTCACTGATGATTCGACCTTGTTCTAATTCGGGCTTTGGAGGCAGCTTGCAAGGGTCTCTAGCTTTGCTGAAGGCCCTAGAGCTGGAGAGGAACAGTAGGCCCCCAGGATGATGGGGTATGTGGGGGGGCAGCTGCATACCCCTCCTGTTTCAGCCTCCCCAGCTAGCCCTGGAGGGCAGGATTGGCTGTATGACCCACACCACTTGGGACTCCAATATCCCAGGAGTGTTCAGATGCCTCATGTAAAATGGTATAGTACTGGCACATAACCACTTCCTTCTGGTTACTTTAAACCCTCTCTAGATTAATGACAATACTTAATATGATGCAAACGCTAGGTAACCACTTGTTATACTGGATTTAGGAAATGTCGGCACAATTCAGATCTCACCCTCCAGATGCTTTCTATCTACAGTTGGTTGAAGCAGCAGATGAGGAACCTGTGGCTATGGAGGGTGGACTGTACTCTCAGCTGTCTCTCATTACCCTCTTGGGTCCCTCTCACAGGTAGCTCTAAGGGACCTCCTTCCTAGTGCCCTTGACCTTGACGTAGTCGTAGTTGTTGGCATTCAGCCTTCAAGCCCCCAGGGTGATCTCAGAACTGCAGGTGCCTGTGCTCACTGTTTGTAGGAGATGGACGAAAGCAGAGAGTGCTCTCTTCACCTCTCTACCTTCCTTCTCAGACAACTCTTCCAATCCACATGTCAGGAGGGTGGGTATTGTAACCGTGAGAAGGTGGGCTTCCTGGGATTGTGGTCCAAGAGGAGATGCCTCCTTTCGATAACTTGATTCCCCCAAACCATCCCACCTTGGATGCCTACAGAATGAGGAGAAAAAAGTGTTTTAAACAGAGTGCTCAGAAAATACTTGGCCTCATTTCCTTTATTCTGAAGGAAAGAAAACATTAAAAAGAGGGGAAGAGGGGGTGAAAGGAACCATTTCAGACTCAAATCTAATCCGAGAAGTAACCACTGCAGAGCCACCATGACAGAAGCGTTCTGGCTTTTGGCTTTTCCATCCAGCAGTGGCTCAGGACACTGTCCCCAGACGTGAGGAAAGGCTAAGACAGTGTGAACTAGCTGAAGAAGCAGAAACAGCCAATACTGCCCCCTACACCCTTGTGCTCTTTTGCAGAGGCAGGTGAGGAGCTCACATTTTTGGACCCCCAAAGAGGCATCTCTCTCCACTTTCTCTGGAGGTACCTATGTGATATCATCCTGACTTGGGACCAAGTGTACTTCTTTAAATTTCATTAGTCTTTGGTTCTTGGACCCTCTTGCCTCATGGAATGGGGGCCTCACAAACAGCGGGACCTTTCTCAGAGGACATGAACTTAGCCTCTAGCTGGCAGACCATCATTGTATCAAGTGGACTTCTCCTACCAATCGCTGCTGGGTCCCAGATTCCAGGAAGGAGACCACAAAATTTATCATGTATTGTGTGACTTTTCCTGGGTAGTCTTGTCTATTCACCTCATATAGAGAGGGCAAAACAGACCAAAGAAATGATCCCATGCATACATATCCAGTTTGGTGAACCAATGAGTTTCATTAGAGTTGTTTACAGAAGCATGAGGGAGGAGTTACTTCCAGGACCACAGCACCTATGGAAAGATACAGCACTTGGGTCTCTCCTTTTCACCTAGTGACCTATATCTTGGGAGGGGGAGCTTGAACACCTCATGACCTATTCCCTGCTTCTAGGAGGAAATGTTAATGGATCAAATCTTGGAGGGTTTCATGCAGATAATCACAGATGCTCTGATTTCAAGATGGAAATGGGCATGGGATGCTCAGAGGACAATTCCACAACATTTAACCCCTCCTTCCAACTTGTCCATTGTTACTACCCCCTCGTCCATGATGCTCTCTGAACCTTGCGGGGGGGGGGGGAGTAGACATAGATGTCATATTACTTTCTTTCATTGATGGATGAGAATAGACCACTATGCCACATCAACACAAGCCACTTATTCTCAGCAGTTTGACCAGCTATGAGTGTCCCGAATAACTGCTGCTCATGGCAAGAAGCTTCCCTCAATAACATCAACAGAGGCAATTATCTATGAGGAGGAGCCTATAAATGTTTAGAAGGCAATGGAACAGGCACATTGTATCCATTTGACAAAACACTATCAGTAGCTTCTCCACGAGGGCCTATGACCTCTCTAAGCCACTAGCTTTCTTTGTTCTGGAACACAGTACCAAACGTAGGTTCCTTCCTGTAGAATGGACCTTAAATCAAATTGGAAAGTAATTGGTTGTATCCATATCCATTATGTCCCGATTACACTAGCAGCCATTTCTTGCCTGACGTGCTGATCCATAGCCAAGCCAAACTATTGACAGCACTTCTTCCTCAACAGCCCGCATAGCACTTCCTGTTACTATGACTGCTGAATATGGAAATTCAATATGGAAAGAGAGACCTTTCAGCTTAGACCCAGATTGATTATTCTGTGTCCTGCGACCAATCCCAATGTGTGTGGGCCCCGCCCCCCATCCTGCCCAGAACAACAACTCAGAATCATGGTGCTGTATTAGGATCTTATTCAATAACTTTAAGGTTTCTAGAGGTGCCTTTTCCTACCCAGTTAGCATCCTTTCTGAGTTTAAACTCCTTAGCTGATATTTTACATTTAGACGTTCAGGGTGGCATAGGATTTTATCAACCACCGTGTCAAGGATCATTGGAGCCTCCCGGGAGTTTCACAGCTGTGCCTCGCTCAAGCACCCTGAGTGCACGGATTTCCCATCCTGACTTCTTTAGGGGCACTTACACATCTTTCAAGTGCTTTTCTAAATGTGTAAAACACTCAGAGGTTAGCATTTCACTATCAATGTAATAAAACCTTTTCACACAATGGGCAGAATCTCTGAAAGCCAACTGCTGATCATTCTAAGAAAATGTTAAATGGTATTAGGATTCAACAATGAAGGGGAAAACAACAAAATTAGCAAGATCCAATACAGCATGAAAAGATGGTTATTGCCATCTTTATTTCCTCAAAAGGGCAATGCTGGCTCCAGCGGCAAGGATGGGAGACACTGTCTGATTTAGCTCTCTATGGCACACGGTCATCCACTCCTCAGCCTAGGGTGCCACGAAAGGGCAGCCGCTGGAGTGACCTTCTCATTGCAGAGATATGCACCCACCCAAAAGCAGCCAATGGAAGAACAGTATTTATTTTGGCTTACAGTCTCAAGGGGAAGCTCCATGATGGCAGGGGACAGCATGTGCTGTAGTCAACCTTTCTCATTGCTGCACAGACAAGAACCCAAACAAAAGCAGCTTGTGGAAGGAATGGGTTTCTTTTGGCTCATAAAGTCGAGAGGGACTCCATGATGGCAGGGAAAATGACGGCATGAGCAGAGGGTGGACATCACCTCCACCACAGCACTGCAAACAGCGGCAAGAAGGTGTGCCAAACACTGGCAAGGGGAAGCTGGCTTATAACCCCCATAAGCCCACCCCAACAACACAGCTCCAACAAGGTTCCAATTCCAAAATCTCCATCAGCTGGAGATTGAGCACTCAGAATACATTCGTTTGTGGGGACACCTGAATCAAACCACCTCAGCATGGCATGAGCAGAGGCTGGGCATTCCTCTTTGCCACAACAGGTGGAAAACAGTAGCAGCACCAGTTTACATGGTGCTCTAAGTCTCTCAGATCTACCAAAGCCTCTCCTGACTCTTAGCCACTGTAGGGTTCAGCAGAGTCACACCTCCTTGCTGCCCTGAGATCTCTGCTAATTAACATCTATCTTAATTCTCCTGTAAACTCAGTGCTACCTGGCCAGGGAAACTGGGTATCAAACTTTGTCTGAATCTCAGTTCTCACAGTAACATCTGTCTTACTCTATTGCCTTCCAGTCCCTGTAGTTCACAGCCATGCCAGCTGGTAACAGCCAAGTACTTTTATATGAGCCAATCCACTAAGGACTGGTTTCCTTCATATTTTCTCAGACTATGCAGTCTTTGTGTCAGGAAGGGAGGAATGGCTAGTGTCTCTGCTTCCGTGGCACTCAATCCCATCTGCCCCATATCCCACAATCTCATGAGACAGGTTGTGAAGGTCTTTTTCATTTCTTTTAAAAAAAGAAATTGTGGGCTGGAGAGATGGCTCAGCGGTTAAGGCACTTGCCTCCAGTGCCTAAGGCCCCGGGTTCAATTCCCCAGGACCCACAGAAGCCAGACCCACAAGGTGGTGGCCCTGGTGTTCTCTCTCTCTCTCTCTCTCTCTCTCTCTCCTTGAAAAATGAATAAATAAAATATTTAAAAAAAGAAATCGTTCCCAATTCAAGAAGTTCAAAACTACAGTAGTCCCTGATTATCATGGTTTCTCACACCAGGTCATTAGTGAGGTCCCTGGTCTGCATATTGAATAATGGATTGTCCCTTTCTCTGTATAAAGATCATACTGAGGGGTATCTTTTATTACTTCTACCTCATTCTCTCTCTCCTTGCTATCCAATTTGCTCTTTTATTCCCACTTGTATTGCCAGAGGCTAACACAGAGGATCTCATCCACATGTCTTTTTCCCACTGTACTTTCTCCCTTATAAGGCAGACAACTTAAGCCTCAGTTGCATGTCTAACTACTTATAGCAAGGGCCATACAATCTCTCTCCCCACTCCTCTTCACTTCTGTCATGCTCCTGTTCACAATTAAGCATTGCAGGGTTTTCCCTAGGGTGTCTATTTTTATTCAACCCAAATAGAGAGGGCAAAACAAACAAACAGAAAATGTTACCATTCAAGTCCAGCTTGATGAAGCAATGAATTTCATTAGGGTTACTGATAGAAGCATGGATGAGGCAGGAGCATGGGCAGCTTCTGGGCAGCTACACCACATAGGAGATTCCTTTCCCATTAGCAATAAAAGAGACCCCCCCCCTTTCCACAAGGGGATGAGCTCAATCTTGTGAAGTCTCATGGAGGTAATCACAGCTACTCTGATTTCAAGATGGCAACAGCCATGTCATGCTGGTAGGATAGATTTCCATAATCCTATACTATGGGCTGAATGTTCCCCAAATTCATATAGTGAGCCCCTCTTCTTCATGGTGGTAGAGGTAGTATTAGGAGGTTGGGCCATTGCAAGGTGATGATGCCATGAGTGTGCAGAGACATATAAGCCCTTTGCTATGTGAGGTATGGCAAGGCAACCGAACCAGGAAGTGGGTCCTTGCTAGGCACCCAATCTGCCACCACCTTGATCTTGGACTTCCCAGTCCACAGAATTGTGCAGAATAAACTTTTGGTTCTAAAGCTACCTCATCTGTAGTGTTTGTTACAGTAGCCTGCACTAAGACCATTAGTAGCAAACTGATAGTATTGATGGACATAATCATTTAATGGAATGCAGTAGAACAATTATAAAAAATGAACCAGGTCAGGTGAAGGGACCGAGTAAAGAAAAGGCTGAAGGAGGGATCATCAAAATTTAAGAGGTTTAGAAGAAGCCATATGGAAACCTACATCTTTGGATAATGGCATAACCCAGAAGCCATAGATTGTTACTAGAAGAACTTCAGTGCCAGGGAGGGGATACCTTCCAGTGAGTTGTTGGCCAGAGAGGTTTCTGAGGCCCCCAAAACATTACAGGCCATTGCCAAGGCTCTTGGTTGTCCACCAGAATGAGATGGTAAGACCCTAATCCTGAAGACCACATATGCTTGGGCTGCAGGTTGCAAAGAAATCAAGCTGGAGCTGAGCTAGAAATACCCTCCCTGTTAACCAGCTCACAGAAAGCTGGAAAAAGCTATGGCTGCATGCAGCCCTATGGGAGAGAGAAGTCATCAGTGGTGGTCAACAGCAGTGGACCTTGCAAGCCTTAAAACTGGCCATCCAGGCCAAATGGGCCAAGTGGTACAATAATGGCATGTCTGTTATGGGTGAAACCAACTGCTCTCTAATTGGACTGGAGGCCCACTCCATGGGAGGGAATACATGCCTTACTGAAGACCTAGTCAAAAGTCTATGGTGGGGGAGGTCATGAGCCCTAGGGGAGTAACACCTCCTGTTGTTTGGCTAAATACACACATTATGCCCACCAAACTGCCTTATAAGCCCTTTTTTATGTTCACACTCATATAATAATGCTACTCTCACTCTCGTCTAGAGAAGCTTCTCTTTTTCAGATGGCAGTGACCACTGGGATAACTCAAAAAACACCATAGGGCTGAGAAGAAATAACAGTGGAATGTTCAGCACTGGGACATCTCTATCACACTTCCCAAAGCTCAGGGTCTTTTGTGGAAGAGGTGGTGGAAAGAGGTGGTAAGAGCCAAAGGAAGGGTAGGACTGCTTACAATGTAAGTTTCAAACAGAAAATGGCCTTGATATTCATGACTTTGCAGTGACTGATAATATCTACATATAACCTTCATAATAGGAGGAAAAGATGATGACACCAAAACAAAATAGGGACTAATGAGAAGGGGAGGAGATATGAGGGAGGGTGGGGAGGGAATTATAGTGGTTTAGTGTCTATAATTATGGTTATCAATAAAATGTAAAAAAAAAAAAAAACCAGAATGAACCAGAATGGCCATGTTCTAATTTGAAACATTCTCTACATGTAGTAGCAAAATCAGCAAGGGCCCCAAGTTAGAGCTTTGGAAAAGTTCCTGTTATGTAAATAGATAGCATATAATTTTGTTGGTTTAAGAATGGACTTTTTCTGCAAATGTACAGCCACTGAATTTTTTTTGGAGAGAGCCACCTATGACTTTATTGTACATTTCTTTCCACTCTTTTTTTTTTTGAACTCTGTCCATGATACTTTTATTTAATGAGAACTGTATTTTTGCTAGTTACCTGAGGTGACAGGCACTTAGAGAGAGAGTAGCTCTAAGTGAAGGAGTTGACCTGTGGGGAGGAGCCAGAGACCCGGGCTTGAATTCAACATGCTTTTTGACAGTAGAGGCAGAGAGAGCTCAAGCTGTTTCTGATTAATATCACAGTCTTCCAGATGAAGGGAATGTAAACCACATACCGATTACGAGGATCCCAAGAAGGAAACTCCCTCTTCCGTCTGTCTATCCACTCACTCATCTGACCACCCACTCACAAGAATATAGTGTCCTGCCAAGGGCTAAGGGGGGGGGGAGGAGATTGGGATACTTAAGGGAAGGAAGTGGAGAATGAAGGAATGAGGAGAAGGGAAGGGAGAAGGCAAAGAAGAGGTAGGCAGGCAAGAGAGAACAGGAAAGCAAGCCAGGGTGAGGCTGGTACCATCAATCAAATGAGCCTAAGGACAAATTTACTATACATCCCTTCTTCTCTGGGAAACCTCCCCCTGGAATGGAGAGGGATTGAGATGTGGCAAAGCCACCTGTTCACATGTAGCAAACCTTTGGCTGGCGATGAAATGAAGCCTGGGTACTGCCCTGGAACAGAGCATGCCCATGGAGCCCTCTGCAGGGAGCTGAGCGGCCCTGCTGGAAACAAGGATGGCCCAGAGAATGGGGGCTTTCTAGTTTCCAAACTTGCTCCAGCTCTTCTTGGAGTCCCTCTGCTTTCCAAGAAGTGAAGAGTTAGAATCGGCCTGTATGTCCTGAGCACATGTTGCATCCACAACTCCGTCATGAGTGTAGATGAGAGCTTGCTTCTTTCCTTGTGGCCTTCCCAATGCACGGGGGCCATCCTCATGGCCATCAGAAAGGAATTTCAGTTTTCACGTGGCTTATTGGATCGAGCCAGCAGTCAGGGTCTGCATGCTGGGTCAGGAAGTCTGGATCGGATTCTTGGGTTACAACTTGCTCCAGGATAATTATAATTGTATGTCATTTCTCTTCCTCCTCCTCCTCCTTTTTTCTTTCTTTCCTTCTTTCTTTCTTTCTTTCTTCCTTCCTTCCTTCCTTCCTTCCTTCCTTCCTTCCTTTCTTTCCTTTCATCTCAGCACAGATGAGGGCACCATTTTGTTGTTGCTGCTGCTTCTGGGTACGGAACCCATGACTTCTCACTTGCTAGACAAGAGCTCTATCACTGAACATTATGTCCAACCACAGAGGCAACTCACCCTTGCACAGGACATAGGTGAATCAGCCGGTATACCTCTTCCCAGCCTCCATGCATGGGTGACCTCTGTATGTTTTTAGGGGATGGACTTCTGGGTGCAACATGGAAGAGCTTACCCATCAGGTCAAGGGAGGAAGAAGAGGCAGACATTCATCTGGAACCAAGGGGGGACTGGGTGGGGAAAGAGAAGTGGGACCACACATTAGATGCTGGGAAAAAACAGGAAAGGAAGAAGTCCAGAGTCCCTGGCTGCATCCTGGAAAAAAGATGGACCTGAAAGAGTGCTGCTTAAGTAGAAGAAGTGATGTGTGAAAGAAAGATCCCTGAAATCTGCAGTCGGTCAGACCCTAGGATGAGAGAAGGATTAGAGATCAGCCCAGAGCAATGAAATGATACTCCAGAGTCAGGGCGCTGCTCTCTGAGGTCTGCACAGCCTGAGAACACTCACTTCAGCTGCCTCATGGCCGTTCTCTGATGCTCTGCTGGCCCCTACAGGGATGTAGTATAATAAATGCCTCCCAAGCAGACCTCAATACCTGAATTCCCCACAAGCTAGATTTCCAGTTGACTTTTCAAGGCACAGAAAGATTCTGGTGTGGACGAGCCCATGGAGAGGGTCACCAAGTGTGCACAACTGTCAGAGAAGGCTCAGGGCCATGCTCACTAACACAGCACATTCTGCTGTGTGAAACCCACAGCTTGACGTGGTGACACACACCGTTCATCCCAGCACTTGAGAGCATGAAGTAGGAGGATCATCAGAGTTTGAGGCCAGCCTGGGGCTACACAGTGAGTTTCAGGGCTAGAGTAAGACCCTGCTTCCCTCCCCCCCAAAAAAACCAAACCAAACAAACAAACTAAAATCTGTCACTGAGGGTAAGACTTACCAAATGTACAAATGAGAGCGGGCAGCTGAGGTCCCTAGGGGGAAGGATCAGAGGAGGAAGGCCAGTCAAAACTTCTGAGCCAGGAAGGTGACAGGTCCCTGCATGGTCAGAGTCTGTTGAGGCCCTGAAAACTCTAGCTAACATTGAGGTGTGGCAAACCACCTCTGGCAGATACTGTTTTAAGAACACCATAGTTGATTACCTTCTTCCTCCACCAGCCATGCAAGTTAGATGTATATGATTACTAACTTAATTCTCATTTTACTGATGGGGAAACTGAGGCATTGATTTGGTGATGTACTCAAGATCACAGAAAGGGTAAGCATATAGTTATCTATGGCTGCTATTAGAATCTAGATGTGGTCACTTTAAGAGGCCTGAGCCAGGGAACTGAGCAGAAGAGGGGGTGGAAAGATTGTGAGAGCCGTGGTTGGGGAGACTATCCAGAGGCATGGCCCCCCTCAGTAACAACATACTTGGGCCAACGGAACCGGGCTGACTCCTAGGCTGTCCATGGTCCCCTGCCCCAAGGACTGATCCAGACGGCCCACGAAGGAGGATATCCAGCTGATTGGGGATGGGGAAGAGGGGCATTGGAGAACTGGGGAGAACAACTCATTGTTTGCCCATTAAATAATGTAACTCATTATGGACAATAAAAAATTAATAATAAAAAAGAGGCCTGAACTAAAACAACTTTGAATGGACACTTGTCTCTAGCGCCATCCTGCAGGCAGGAGCGTGTGTGGAGTAGAGCAGCCCCTCCTCCTCAGAGACCTTGAAGAACCAGAGGCCTTTACCTCCTTTCTCTCGTCCATTGCTTCCGTGAAGTCTCTCGGTAGCTTATGTGCAGACAATCCCCCTTTCCTCAGAAGCTTACAAAATGGGACACCTCATTTTGTTCCAAATCAAAGAATCAAAGTGCTGATTTCCTGTCATCAAGAACCCACCATGTTACCTGTGGCATGAGGCTGATGACTCTTCAATTAAAGATCCGATTCTAGAAAGGTGGTTTGTCTCAGTCAGTTGGGTCCAAGCCTGCTCCGTCTCTAATATCTAACACCTGTCTAACCAAGCACCAAGAATACAGCAGGTTAAGTAAAAGCCATCTATTATCTCTAGGATCAGCTACGAGGCCTGTAGCCAAGTGATCCAGTTCAGGGTCTCCCATGGGCTGCACTGTAGGGGTCAGTAGGGCTGGGGCTCAACTGGAGAAGACAGATGGCTGTACCTCAAACGCTGTTAGAGTAATGGCCTTAGTGTCCTGCTAACTGTTAGCCACAGGCCACATGGGTTTCTTGTTTTGAGGGTCTCTCTACCTACTCACTGACAGATGCGGCTTGTGTCCTCAGATAGGGAGGGGACCTGCTCACAATGATGGGGACCACCACCATGTGTCATCTTATCATTGCTGCTATACCTGCAGGCTGGAAGCAGTCACAAGTCTCATGCACACTCAGACAAAATTCCCGGGGCCAGCGTCAAACTTGGCTTCAAAGCCACACACGGAACCAGTGGGCTCTTCGTGTTAGTCAACTTCCCATAGACAGATTCAAGGAAGAAAGGGTTAGTTTCCGTCCATGGTCCCTGGGCTGTATTGCTTTGGGCTTGTGACAGAGGCAGTTGGTTGAGGAAGCTCTTCGCCTCATGGAAGCCAGGAAGCAAAAGAGAGAGAGAAGGGTTGGGGCCCCAATACCCTCTTCAAGGGTACATCCCCAGTGACCTATCTTCCCTCTGCTAGGCTCCACCTCCTGTGCTTAGGAGAGGCAACGTAGGGTGCTCTTCTTACTGTGAGTAAATACACCATCTGCAGGTTGAGGATTCAATGTGAAATGTTTGAGCACTTGGTCCTCAGCTGGTGGCACTGTTTTGGAAGGTTGTGGAACCTCAGAGGTGGAGCTTTTCTGAACAAAGAAAATGACTGGGGATGAGCCTTGGAATTTTAGAGCTTGGACCCACTTCTTATGAGTTCTTCTCTGCTTCCTGAAGTTCAAGGCCACAGAGCAAGTTTGAGGCCAGCCTGGGCTACATCAGACCCTGTCTCAAGAGCAACAACAACAAAAGAAATGTAGGGAAAACAAAATTGGTCCTGGAGTCTCAGCAGAGAATCCCAGAGGATCCAAGATGAACTCCCTGGTCTTGTGTGTTTTGAGCTTTCCCCTGTCCCCTGCTTCCTGGCCAGGCAGGGACTAGTGATCATAGTGCTGGGGTAGACCCTGACACTCTGATCTTACGCTTAACCCTGGCTTTGATCTCTACCTTCTTTACATTCCACTTCCTGTTTGCAAAAAAATCACTATGATGCAGGAAGCAGAGGCCCTTCAAGGTGACCCTGGACTCCGGCACTAGCCTCTCCTCCAGCTGAGGTCCAGATAAGCAAGATTAACCACACTCCTCCATCCACAGTCCCTGTGATCCTCTGGTTAAAGACATCCCAGACATTCCAGAGAGTTCCCAGCAAAGCACCGGAAGGGGCCTCATGTGGGAGAGGAATGATCCAAGCTCTTTGCAATCTTCTGGGTGAAAATCAGCTTCTGGAAGAGCTCCTTTCCGAGTATTACTCACTTGATGACAACAGCCTTTGCCCTTTCTCCACTTCTTTTCCAGTTCCTAACTCCACTGCTGACAGGGTGCATGCAATTTCCCTTTTGGAAAAGGGTTCTGATGTAGAAAGAGTTTTCAAGTCGGTATTCCTGATGAGACCTCCATCCTTGCCTGACCTCCTCAAAAGGACGGAAGGACTGAGAATGTTTGACCTCTAGAGACCTTATGCTTAGCCATTGGGTCCACACACTTCTCGCCTCCTCACTATTACAGAATATATTTATGGAATATCTTTTCCATGCATCATAAATCTGTGTTACAGTTTGGGTTCAGTATTAGAATTTTTATACCGAAGAGAAGTCAACCCAAGGGCAAGGTCAGTGGCAATCAGGGAACCCAGAGGAAGTCCCCCAGTCAGCCTGGGAGCCTGAGCTCTGCCTTCTGTCAGAACTTGGTACTGTTTTCGGTTATGATGAGTTATTTGCCATGGTAGGGAAGACACACTCCTGAGCTGTGAAATGGCCAAAAGACAGGCCACAGGTAGGCTGGAGAGGAGGAGAAGCCAAGATCACAGGCAGGTGCTAATAATCCAGGAGAAGCACTTGGAATGGCTCTTCACCTAAGGAGCATGGGCAGAGGCAGAGCCTGGATTCTGACCCGAGGGTGGTCTTTTTTTGGGGGACTCAATTGCATAAAAGGCTCTTTATGAACAACAGTAATCAAAACAGTGTAGTCCTGTTACAAGGACAAATATGTAAATAAATTAAATAGTCCAAAAACACACATTTATGCTCAATTGGTTTGGGGCAAAAATGCAAAGACCGTATATGATGGAGTAAGAATTGTCATTTCAACCAATGGTGCTGAGACAAGAAGATAGACCAGGCAAAAGAACCTAGGCCAGGTATAAAACATTAACCCCAGGGCAACCTAAACATGATAACTAGGACTATAAAACTCTTAGGAAAGCAAATAAGCAAAAACCAGGCTAAAGCCTCATGACCTTGGGTTTGTAAAGGCAGCTAAAACGTGTAGATTGATTAAGTACCCCCATCTGAAATGCTAGGGACCAGCAGTGTTTTGGGTTTCAATATTTTTTTTTCAGATTGAGATATTTGTGTTTTAATAATGAAATTTCTTGGGGATGGAACCCAGGTTGAAACATGACATTCATTTGTTTCAGATACATCCTATACGTTAAAAGTTTAGAAACACAAAATTTTGGTACACCTGCATTTTTACCGAATGAGAAGAAGAGAAAGCTAGCTTCTTTTAGGCAGTTTCAGTCATGGACAGAGGCCCAGAGGGAACAAGGAGATGTCACACCACATGCCACCTCATCCTGGCAGAACTGGAACTCATGTCTGACAGAGACTGAGCTACAACACCCCCTGCTGTCCACAGTCTAGAGCGCTATGACCCCAGCAGGCTGACTCAGGTGTGGGCGGACTCTGGGGTCTGCCCTCTAAATTTACCAACCAATCAGGTTTCCCCCTTACATACCTGGAGCTGACCCTATAAAGGAGGAGACCTGGCCGCCTCGATCTTCTCTTTGCTTCTGAGACCCTCATGTGATCAGCTGTTATCCTGTGTGGCCAGGGTCCCACGTGAGTCTCTTGTCTCTAGTTTATAGTTGGGACAACTTTCCCCTTAATTATATACAGCCTTCCTATGGTCTCTGAATCCACCCCATGCATATTTCCACTCTGGATCCACCACGTGGGTGCTCTCCCTTATTCTTCCCTAGCCTCCTGGTTTCTTGTGTGTCCCTTCTAGGTATTGTCCCTCAGCTGTTCTTCCCTCAGCTCTCTCAGCTTCCCTCCCTGGGAAAGCTCACAGTGAACACATGCCTGCCTCGTGTATTTCTCCTGGGTTCCACCTGCCACATGCTCACTGTGGACCTGCTCTGATCCTTCCTTGGAAGCTCAGCTTCTTCTAGCTTGCAACATGCTGGCTACTTTACTCCAGTTTCCAATCAACTTCAATCTTTCTTAAATCTGTTTTCCATATGAGAATGTGTTCTGGCCTTCCTTCCCAGATCCCAGTTCCCCTTAAATAAACTCCTAATTTGTGATTTCTCCCCAGATAAACTCAATAATTTATAATTTGTCCTTACTGAGTCTGTATTATTCTTCATTAAAGATTAGGATAGAACTCAAATTTGGGATTCATAAGTCTGGGGAACACCTCCTGAACACAAAAATCCCACATCATATTCACAAGCAGTCACCTGAAGTCCGGTATGGAATTTTCCATTTTGGCATCTTGTCAGCACTCAGAAAGATTTGGAGTTTGGAGCAGCCTTGAGTTCATAGTTTCGTCTTAGGGATGCTCAACCTCTAGTCTGTATCTTAGCTATAACACTAAAATGATAAATAACAAAAGAGAAAAACTGATAAGACTCCATCAGAATTAGAAACTCATGTGCTTCAAAGGACACCATCTAAAAAGTGAAAAGAGCAGAGCTTAGTGGTACACACCTGTAATGCCAGAGCTTGGAAGATGGATACAGGAAGACCAAGAGTTCAAGGTCATCTGTGGCTGCATAGTGTCAGGTTCTGGGTTCTAGATAGGGATCCAGATAAAGCTGCTTCTTGGGCTTTTATAAGACTTTTATTTAATACCAGGAGAAAATGGAAGGATCGGAATAAAAATGGGGGGGGGGAGCTCTGGAACCCTGAGGGGAGGAAGGAGGTCTTCAGAGTTTGCAGGGAGAGAAGGAAGGAAACTGCACTGAGAGGAGGGCAGTCTTGCATGGGATGTAACTGAGATACTAACTGAGGGGAAAGAGAGATCCCTTCCTCTCTGCCCGATATAACAAGGCTTACTCAATTACCTTCACAGTAGGTGATTCCACAGTCCCAGACCTAGTCTGAGAGGAGGAGGAAATAAGAGATAGCTGTCTTGAAATCTTATACATGGCAAGTTCAAGACCAATCTGGGCTACTTAAGACCCTGTCTCAAAGAAAACAAAACAAACAAACAAAAGTGAAAAGACAACCCTCAGAAAGGGAGAAAATATTTATGAATCAATACCCGATTAAGAGCTTACAAGTTAATGAGATGAATAAAGAATCTGAGTGTGAGGTAGTTTGACAGGCAGCAGTGAGCTTGTAGGCCTTATGAAAAGGAGGACAGTGGAGGAATCAGGGTTTGTTGAAGTCTTATTCAAGGAAAGTTCATCCTGGTCAAATAATAGAATCTGAGTTCTGCCTCTGGCCCTGGGTGGAGGCAAGGTGTTCTAAGCTACTCAAAGAAGATAAGATTGGGAAGACATACCATGGTCCTTCCCTTTAAGAGTTAATACAACTGAGTCTGTCAATCATCTGGCCAGGAAACCACCCCTTAGGAAAGTTGATTCACCTGATGACATGCTAAGAAGAAGGGAGGAAAAACTATAGCCTTCTTAAGATAATTAACAGGGCCCCAGAAAGAAACTAAAAATGACTGATAGCAATCAATGTCCTTAAGCCTGTAAAGGGGAAGCTGGATTTTCCTTCTCTCTCTCTCTCTCTCTCTCTCTCTCTCTCTCTCTCTCTCTCTCTCTCTCTCTCTCTCTCTCTCTCTCTCTCTCTGCTAAAGGAGTCCTCAGCACTTAGTCCCCTGACTCTTCTTTCACTTAGCATAATGTCAACGCAGAGGCCAGCACACAGCCACCACATTGCTGGAGCCCAGGAATGTCTAAAGAAGATATCCTTTCCTAGAGAGTAAATGCTCCCTTTCCAAGATGAGATTACTCCCTTTCCTAGAAAAAAGAGGCCAGGACACCTGGCATGGGGCCTGGACTGACCAGCTCAGTCCCCACCCAGTAAATTCCCACAACAGACCCCAGCCCAGTCACCAGTGGGCTTTCCCACTTTCAGGGACCCCTCTTGCCAAACAGCAGGAGCTCTGCTTTCTTTCCCTCTCTTAAACTCTAGAGCAAAATCTTTCCAAACTTTACCCTCTATGGTTGGTGCATTTCATTCTTTGAAGTTCACAAGAACATGACTCGGTAGAAGTTTTGCACGATCATGACCATCCACACCCTACTTGGTTAATGGTCAAGAGAGAACAGAGAATGACTCCATCACTCTCAAAGACCTTGAACTCCCTTTTCACCTTCCCCATGACCCCTTCCTCAGGACAGTTGCTTGCAGATCTGCACTTTTCTGAGTTCTCGTCCAAAATGCATGACCTTTCCTTTCTCCCTTTCTAGCTCTTCTTCAGACACCAGCCAACATCCTGTTCATGCCTGCCTTAACACTGGCTCTTTTCCCTGTTTTCTCAGTAAATCTCTTTTGCTTTACTCACTGCCTGTCCTCTGAATACCTAATTCTCCATGGTCATGAGACAAGGACTTCATTCTGCAGCGTGAATCAACATGTCTCTAGTGGAAATGAACACATGGCCAGCAGCACATGGAAGGAAGGTGGACATCAGGGAAACACACAGTGCAGTAACTTCAAGCAGACCTGAACCAAGACTAGAACCAAGAAGTCAGATGCTAATAACCAGAGCCCTTCTGTCTGTGGGAACAGAACACAAGGGGAAAGATTCCTATAGTTCCTCAAAGGGTTAAACATGGTGTAATTACCTGACCAGGAATTCTATACCTTCTTCTAGACCAAAGGGAAAGGAAAACATTTATTTAAAAAAAACAGTAAATGAAATAATAATTGTGCACAGATATTTAAAGCATCACTTATTCAGAATGGCCCCAAATGGAAATGGCCCAGTGTCTACCAGTGGATGGACCTAGAAAGCCAACACTGTATGCTCACACGACTGAATAGTGCTCAGTGATAAAGAGGAATTGTAGGGGGCATGGGAGATTTGTGACTGAAGAAATAAAATTAGTGATCATGAAAGGCTGTGGTAAAGCTTTAGTGGATGACACTGGAACAGTGCTGTATGAACTATAAAGTACTACTTAGTGTGACTGTCCAGAGTCTTATTGCGAAGTGGTCACCTTCTAGAAGAGGCAGAGGGCTTATGTGTGCAGGTGCTGTTGCTCAGAGACATGGAGAGGAGTCTTCAGGTCAGAGCTCAGAAGGACAGGATCACTTGGGATCTAATAACCATGAGGCTGCCTATCAGTTCACAGCAGGGGTGAAGCTTCATGGGGCATGGAAAGCAGGCAGGTTGTAAATGACTAAAATTCAGCTTGTGGAATTGGGCTTTTCAAGACTGGGTCTCACATAGCTCTGGCTGGCCTAGAACTCACTATGTAGCTTGAACTTCTGATCCTCCTACCTTCACCTCTGGAGTGCCAGGATTACAGGCATGCACCACCATGTTCAGTTTGCCGTTGAAGTCATTCTTAAAAACAACTGGGTACATACAATTTTAAGATAACGTGTCTGTCGTAGTCAGCCACATGCCACTGGGATGAATCTTCAAACCAGGCACACTTTTTGGTAGGAAAGGATTTATTCAAGCTACAGATCCAGGGGGAGTTCCAGAATGCAAAAGAGGCTGCTCCTCTTTCACGGGTCCAAGCAGAGAGAAAAAAATGCATCACCTACACCACACACACAATAGCAAACAGGCAGAAGGGACAAGGAGAGTCTTCTCCTTTACATAGGCTTAGGGTGGGGTCTTACAACCCTATCCCAGACTTAATGGCTTCCTGAGTCTCTGGAATTTCCTTCCTGCCCTGCCCACACAGGAAAGGATGTTTACTTCTAGCTTCTTTGAGCTTCTTTACATCCTGTCCCCTCCTGAGAGGCTGCCTTCCTGTAAACATCCTCAGAGACCTACCCAAGATCATTAAAAAGATACAAGTTGACAACAAAACCTAACCATCACAGTGTCACAGCAGACCATGAGGCAGTGAGCAACACAGAGGTCAGCACTCAGGTCATCTTGGTTCATTTGTGTCTAAGAATGATTGTGCTACAATGTAGCAGCAATGACTAACCCTTGACATCATCACACTAAGTGAAAAAGCCAGCCCCAAGGCTGCATATTCTATGATCCACGTGAAGCAGGCAGAGCAGTGATAGACAGTGGTTGCTCAGGCTGAGTGGGGGGTGGAGAATGGCCAGGGATGAGGGATGAAAGTGCTTCAAAGTCAATTGTGGTGACAGTTCTACAACTCTCTGGATGGAATAAAAAAAAATATTGAATTGTGTGCTAGGATGTGGGAATTGGATAGTATTCAATTAAAGTTAACCCCCAAAGAAATGCAGATTTAAACTGAACAAACAAAAACAAGAATGCTGAGGAGATAACAAGGTCAAGTTGGACAGCAAGTCCATGCCAACAGCAGGTGGAGAACAGCAGGTGGAGAGAGAGCTGAGCTGGCAAAGAGGAGCTGCCTGTGACCTCCTTAAACCCCTCCCAACAACACACCTCTTCCATCCAGCAAGATTCCACCTCCAAAATTGGGAGCCAAACACTCAGAGTCCATGAGTTTATGGGGAACATTTTAGGGCTCCATGGGGAAAGCACTTGCCACACAATCCCGAGCAGCCGAGTTCCAGTCCCAAGATCCTATGGGAAAAGCTGGAAGCTGTTGTGGGCTTCTGCCATCCAAGCACACTGACTGCAAGATGGAGGTGAAGACAGAATCTCTTAGAAGCTTGTGGGCCAGCAGTGAGCAACATTGAGAAGCCCCAGCCTCAAGTGAGGTGGAGGACGAGGACCAACACCCCTTAGCTGTCCTCTGACCTCCACGTGCCTTCCACGGCACGTGTGCACCCACACTTCCACACAGGAACACACACCACTCACATACACACACCAAAAAATTACAAAGGAAAGCACATTCCCTTATCTAGCTTTATTCACTTGTTCCTATCAATATAAATTCGTGCTTTGTTTTATTCAAAAGATATTTTATTACTACCATGGTTTATTGTAATGGTCATATTATCCTGCTGTTGGTGAGTAGGGATCCTTTCAATACGATTTCTTTGTTCTTTTTTCTTTCCTTTTTCTTTATCCTGCCACGACCAATCACATCTTTTTGATAGATTCCCATCATTACTTGCTAGCACAAAAACCCATTCCACACCTGTGTCCTCTTTGCCCTACCGTTTTCGGATCCTTTTCTCCTAAGAACCCTGGCTTCACTCAGTGGGGAAGATCATTTACACAGCAATGTATCTGGACCCCAAGTGAACACATTCATAGTGAACACATTCATTCTCAGCAGGTTTCATGTAACCCAAGGCCTGGGCTCAGGTTCTCTGTTTGCACTGAGGGAAAGGGCTGGTGATAGGTTCTGTGGTGTTTTCAGACTAGATAGGGAAATACTGTATTTCCAGGGTGCTGCCTCAGGAGTCTCTATGAGAGGGGGTATGTTAGAAGGAGGTCAGTTCTTGGTGCCCCAAAAACTCATATGTTGAAGTCCTAACCCTGAGTACTCAGAATCTCACCTTATTTGGACATATGGCCTTTACATATAGGCAAAGCAAAGTAAGGTGACGTCATTTGGGTGGGCCCAAATTCAATAGACCTGTGTCTTTATTTAAAGGGGAAATTTGGGTGCTGGGAAGATGCTCATGGGTAAAGTGCTTGAATTCAATTCCTAGTGTCTACACAAAATGCTGCGTGTGGTGGCACATGCCTGAAATCCCAGCACTGGGATTTCATGTAGAAAATTGGTGAACTCTAGATACAGTGAGAGATCCTGTCTCAAAGAATAAGGTGGACAGTAATCAAGGAAGACACTGATGTTCACTTCTGGCCTCCAAATGTAGCCACACGTATATGCACATGAACCTGCATATACGTGTGTGCCCCCCCATATATATATATATATATATATATATATATATATATATATATATATATATATATATATATATATATATACTACATACCCATACATATACAAAGGAGGGATTTGAACACATAACTATTCTTAGAGAACAGATGGTGTATTAGGTTCAGAACTGATAGAATGGATATCTATTACAAAGAGGATTTATAGACTGCCTTGCACCATGTGGGAACAAGTTGGGGTTTGGGGGCTACTTTGAGGGAATGCATACATTTGGTATTTGAAGACATGAATTTTGGAGTCCCAGGGGGCAGAATGGTATTGTTTCAGTATTTTGTACCCCCACCCTGATCATGTATTGGAAATTAATCCCCCCCATACAGCAGTGTTGGGAGGCAGGGCCTTTGAGGGAATGTTCAGCTAGTGAGGACCTTGCCTTCATGTATGGATTGAGGCTGTTATAAAAGGGCTTGGGGGGGGTTGGTTCTTTCTCTCCTGTTCTTCTGCCATGTGAGGATGAAGCATTTCTCCTCTGAGAGGAGATAGTTACAGAGCTCTGATCTTGGACCTCCCAGCCTTTAGAACTGTGAGGATTCCTGTTAGAGCAGCACCAAGCAGAGCAAGAACCACACTGACGCGTGTGTGAGGAAATGTGTATTAATAATCTCCTTCTGAAATGCTTCTTGGATGCTTACAGGGGAGACATTTTCCTTGTATGCAGTGACTATGGTGGGGATGTCTTCCCTGTCCTGGCCATGGCTTCTCAGGGGACTGTGGAGCAATAGGGCTGACTTCTTGCACCATGGAAGCTACCCGCTAGTGCTGGGCCATACATCCCTGTATACATAAACACGATTTTCAAGAAAGACAAAGCTTCCTAAAACACCATGGAGCACATCTTGCATCAGGCTTTAGGCTACACACCACAGCAGGCTGCCTCCCCCTGATTGCCTAAAAAAATCCTCTCACCTTCTTCCACCAAACCACTACTCCCAGCAGCCACTTCATTCTGCTGTGATTTCAAAATCAGATCTCTGAGGCAAGGACTCCAGACTTACCACTGCAGCTTGAAGTCAGGACGTAGCTAAGCAGGTGCTTTACCACTGAGCTAATGCCCTCAGCCCAGTCCCATAGATGTAAATCTACATGTGAGTATCAGAGTCCCAGGAAATGCCACTGGGCATTCATTTTTAGTTTCTCCTCCGTTTGCAAGATGGATTTTCCCTGAATCATCTGGGTGGTGATATCTGAAAAGGGGCAACAGCTACATGTTTATCATGCTTGCTAAGCAATTCTTCCCAAAGTCAGCAGGACTTTTGGGTCCTTGGGAAGACAGCTAAATGGGGCTGGGTGTTCACACATCTGAAAGCTGCTGTGCCCTCCCTCCCGCCACCCATGAGGCTGTGCTTTTGAAATACTGCTCGAACTCGAAGAAGTTTCCATTTATAAAAATTCCTTCCCCAAATGTTCTTTCCAATAACAATATTCCCATGTGTGCCTTTTGCTTCTGATATTTTTCTTATAAATTAATCAGCTAACACAGAGCCCTCTTGTCCTTGGCTTTTTGTATCCGCAAATGATCCTGCCCCCCTTCCTGGGGCTTTGCGACCTCCTGCTTTGGCGTGGTACCCCAGAAAGTTCACTTGCCTTCTTGTCATTCCTGAGAGCTTTATCGGACAGGATTACGACAATCTGGGGAGGGCTCCAGGCCAGATGTGCAGCAGCGAGCCACAGGGCCCCAGAGGCATGTGGAGGGACAGCTCCAGTCTCCTGCTTCTCTCCGTGACCCTCCACCTCCGGAAAAGGAGGACCAAATACCACTTAGCTCGAGCCATGACCTCCGTGAACCCTGGCATCCGATTTCATAGTCCTAGTGTCTGGCCCACACACCATTATCAAGGGTCCTGAAGTGTAGGGGGAGTTGCTCCTATGAGTGAGCAGAGGTCAGAGGTTGACATTGTGGATCTTCCTTAATCAGTCTCCATTTTATTCTTTTTCTTTAAAAAATGTACGTGTGTGTGTGTGTGTGTGTGTGTGTGTGTGTGTGTGTGTGAGGACCATGTACATGTGGTTCTCTTGTCACCACAAATGAGTTTCTACCTAGTTTTATGTGAACCCTTGCCAGCAGGCTTTGCAAGTAAGGGCCTTTAACTGCTGAGCCATCTCTGGCCTCAACCTGCTTTATTCTTTCAGATAGTTTCTGCTGAACCTAGATTCCACCCATTTGGATAATGTAGATGGCCAGCAAACCCCACAGATTCCATGCCTCTGTCTCCCCAGCACTTGCTGGGATCTGAACTCAGGTCTTCATGCTTACTTTATCCACTGAGCCATCTTCCCAGTCCCGCCTCAGGTATATCTTCAGAAGCTCCTTGGATGTTTCTGATATGCCACTAAGATTGTGTTCCACCTCCATGGAAGACCCCCCAGCATCCCAGCCAAGGACACAAGTGTCAGAAGAAAGCACCACCAGAGGGACATGACCTGTCCATGCTGCTTACATACAACTGACCAGCCGTGTGGCCCTTGCACTCTAGAATAGGTTTCTCTTCCCTACATATACTTTCTCTTTGACTCATAGACATTTGCATCAGGATCAATGGCCTTGTGGCTAGACTCACAAAATTTCACTGACTTCCAAAGGTGGTCCCCTCCTCGCCTTAAAGATGAAGGCCATCTGTAATGACTCTGAGTCATTACAAAGTGCCTTACATTACTGCACTGTGACATTTAGAATCATCAATACTTTATGTTTTTATTTCTTTTTAAAATTTATTTATTTCTTTGCAAAGAGAGAGAGAGAGAGAATGATTGCACAAGGACCTCTAGCCACTGCAAATGAACTGCAGACATATGCACCACTTTGTGCATCTGGCTTTACATGGGGACTGGGGAATTGAACCTGGGTCATTAGGCATTGCAGGCAAGCACCTTAACCACTGAATTATATCTCCAGTCCTATTTATTTGACAGAGAGAGAGAGAGAGAGAGAGAGAGAGAGAGAGAGAGAGAGAGAGAGAGAGAATAGGTGTACCAGGGCTTCTAGTCACTGCAAAAAAAAAAAAACTCCAGACACATGCGACACTTTGTGCATCTGGATTTTTGTGGGTACTGGGGAATCAAACCCAGGTCCTTAGGCTTTGCAGCAGGCACCTTAACCACTGAGCTATCTTCCCATCTTCTCAACCCATGGTTTTATTTCTTCTTCTTCTTCTTCTTCTTCTTCTTCTTCTTCTTCTTCTTCTTCTTCTTCTTCTTCTTCTTCTTCTTCTTCTTCTTCTTCTTTTTCTTTTTGAGGTAGGGTCTCACTCTAGCCCAGGCTGACCTGGAACTCACTCTGTAGTTTCAGGCTGGCCTTGAACTCACAGTGATCCTTCTATCTCTGCCACCCAAGTCCTTTTAAGACCCAAGTCTTAAAAGTTCAAGCCATCATGCTAGACCTAATTTCTTAATAATATATCTTTCCTAGTGTAAAAAAGCATAAACAAAAGTATAAACATATACATACATGTATATGTATATATATGTACATTACATGAGTAGATATGTCAATGTATATGAATATGCATACTTTATGTACTCATGTTCATAAATATGTCTATCTTCATACACACACATCTAGAAATGACACTGGATTGTGTGAAAACTGAGAGTGGAGCCTGAGGAAGCTGACACTCCTGTGAAGATGCCCAAGACTTTACAGAGGATTGCTGAGATTTTGAGGTACATGAAAACCATAGAAATATAGATTGAATCAAAGAAAACCTTTTGTTCTGTGATGGTTAATTTCAATCATCAATTTGACAGGATTTTGTGTCCCCATGGAAACAAACATCTGAGAATGTGTGGTTGGAATGCAAAATGTCCTCCATCACCTCATGTATTTGTGATTAAGTGTCCTCCTCAATCGCCAGCTGGTGGGGCCTTTGGGTGGGAGAGCCTTGCTGGGAAGAGGTGTGTCACTGGGAACAGGCCTTGGGATTTTATTATCCAGCCTCACTTGCTAGAGCTAGTTAACTCCCCCTTCTTGCTTCCTCCTGGCTGTCGTGATAAGATGTGACACCCACTTTCTGCTTGTGCCATGCCTTGTCTGCCATGATGAAACTTCCCCTTGAAACTGTAAGCTGAAATAAGCACATTTCTTCCACAAACTGTTTCTGGTGGGGTGTTCTGTCTTAGCAATGAGAGGGTCACTGATAGAGCATATGTGAGGGAGTTTCTAGATTGGTCTAATCGAGGTGCCACCTTTCTATGGACTGGGTGTTAGAATGAATACAGAGGAGGAAGAAACCCGAGCAGTACCACTCATCACTCTTTGCTTCATGACTGTGGACTGAATGTGGCCAACTGCTTCAAGCTCCTGCTACCATGCCTTCTGCACCAACACTGAACTGAAATAGACCCTTCCTCTTTAAGGAGCTTTTGGGGGATGTTTTGTCACAATAATGAGAATGTAACTGACATATGCCCTTCTAAGAAATTGTAGGCACGAACTTTGTGACTTGAAGGATGAGGAATTGAACCCAAAATATGAGGATGATGGTGGGGGTGTGTCAAGCATCCTGTGCAGCATATAAAGTTCTCTCATCCAGAACTGGGTGAGGGATTCTCAGAGCCAACCCCCCCTGCCACACCTTGTGCTCTTGTCCACCAAGAAGTGCTCAGCATCAAACCAGGTGCCCATTCAACATGAGCTAGAAAGATAAATGATTGAACCTAACACTTTGAACTTTTTCTAGCAACATTTATGAATTAAGTCATATATATATATATATCCAATTATTAGTATTATCATCATCCACCCATCTTATGCCATACATATCCTATCCCTCATTTTCTACAACCATTTTTGGTGTATAGTTATAGTATGTGTGAAATGTGTGCTGCAATGTGTACAGATTCTTGTACCCACATGTGAAGGTCAGAGGAGGGTGTGGGATGCCTTCCTCTACCACCCTTCCACCTTATTTTCCTCACATCAGGTCTCCCATTGAACCTGGAATTCCCATTTTTCAGTTAGACTTGCTGAACATGGAGTCCCTCCTGTCCTCCTGTCTCCACCCCCCAGCCCTGGGTGAGGGGGGGGCAGCCCACTATCCTCCTGAAGTCCTTCTTCACTGCCCTTCTCTAACCAATTTAATTGACTATTTTTTTTCTCTGAGTCATTCTTCCTAACAAAGTCACTGACACGTCTTGGTTGACAAGGGCTTTATAATCTGAAAAGAGACTAAGTGTGAAGTGTTTGATTCTGGGTAATATTATTAAGAGGTGAAACTTTTTTCTTTTCTGGGTCTAAGCCTCTCCATAAAGTAGTTGTTCAATTGGCTACTTCCTACCTATAAAAGTGGATGTTGCAGAGAGACAGGAAATCTATTCACACATATATTTATGGAGGAAAGGTATTTTAAATATGTTTCAACCAATAAGAATGTAAAAATACCCAGGAGAGCTGTGATGTGGAGCCAGAAAGAGTCTATGAGGTGAGGTGATGTCTGTCTTGCTCCCTCTGATGCACACAGAAATGTTGCAAATATAAAATAAACCAATAATCTGGAAAGCTGAGAAAAGAGGAGGTCTTTACCCTTGATGACTGGGGCTAATTCTATCTCTAAGGACACAAATCATGCATCTCAGTAAAAAATATTTTAGGGTCCAAAATTGGCTGTGATGACACACAGCTCTAACCCCACTCAGGAGGCTGAAGTGGGAGGATTGCTGTGAGTGTGAGGCCAAACTAAGGTTAGAATGAGTGAGCTAGACAGAGTAAGACCCTGCCTCAAACAAACAAACAAATATTTTAGCAAGTTAGGGGAGATTCGGATTGCTAGAGATCTTAATTGTGTGTGTGTGTGTGTGTGTGTGTGTGTGTGTGTGTGTGTGTGTGTGTGTGTGTGTGTGCCCAGTGATGCCCATGGGCTCACCTATGCTTGCTCAGAGAGGAACGCTGGATGCCTCATCCTCTTAGCCTTCTGCCTATTCTAAATTGAGCCTGAATTTCTTACTGATCCTCAAGATTTCTTTCCCTTTCTTTCTTTCTTTCTTTCTTTCTTTCTTTCTTTCTTTCTTTCTTCCTTTCTTTCTTTCTTCTTTCCTTCCTTCCTTCTTTCTTTCCTTCCTTCTTTCTTTCTTTCCTTTCTTTTCTTTCTTTCTTTCTTTCTTTCTTTCTTTCTTTCTTTCTTTCTTTCTTTCTTTCTTTCTTTCTTTCTTTCTTTCTTTCTTTCTTCCTTCCTTCCTTCCTTCCTTCCTTCCTTTCTTTCTTCCTTCCTTCCTTTTTCTTTTCTCCAAGAGCTTCAATGATTCTCAGGTCTCTGTCCCCTACAGGACTGGGGGGTTACAGATGTACAGATGCACTTGGCCATGCCCAGCTGTTTATTTGAGTCCTGAGGACCAAACTGCAGTGGTCTCTCATGCTTGCGCAGGAAGGGCTTTTAATTGCTGAGAAATCTCTAGAGCCCCTTGCTTTGTTTTCTTATGTAACTCAGGCTGACCTCAATCCTCCTGCCTCTACCTCCCAAGTGCTACCACACCCAGTTTACCAAGTGCTGGGGGTTTAACTGAGGACTTCATGCATGCAAGCGCTCTGTCAACTAAGCTGCATTCCCAGCCTCTCCCCTCCCCCCTTTCCTGGATAAAACCTTTCTAAGAAGAGAAATTATTCATTTCTTGATATTATTATTGTTGTTTTTGTTTTTCAAGGTAGGGTCTCTCTCTAGCCCAGGCTGACCTGGAATTCACTCTGTAGTTTCAGGCTGGTCTCAAACTCCGTGATCCTTCTACCTCTGCCTCCTGAGTGCTGGGACTAAAGGCGTGAGCCACCACGCCCAGCTGAAACTGGAATATTTAAGTCAGCTTTCCACCACTGTGACAAATATCTGAGCAAAACAAGCCAAAGGACACAGGGTTTATTTGGGCAGGTGGTTTCAGAGGTTTTAGTCCTTGGTTGGCTTGTTCCATTGCTTTGAAGCTGTGGTGAGGCAGAAGCATCATGTTGGAAGGGTGTTGCAGAGGAAAGCAGCCCACCTCTTGGAGACAAGTATGAGAAAGACAAGGGCTGGGGACATATATCCCTTCGAAGGCATACCAGTTCCCTTAGTCTTCCAACTACACCCCACTTCCTAAACAGCTCATTCAGCTGTGAACTGGCCAGTAGATTACGTCCTCATGACTCAGTCACCTCTCAATGGTGTCACCATCTGGGACCGAGCCTTCAACACATGAGCCTTTGGGGACATTTTGTATCCAAGCTATAAAATTTTTCAGTTATAAAAACAAGAAGAACACTTGATCACTAATTGAATTACAGATAGTGATGTATTTCTACAGGACGCAGTAGAGAGGAGACATGTAGCCCAGTCACAAACCAATGAACTCTGAGCCCCGGTTGTTGGTAAAACTCAGGGAGAAGTTCCTTCAAAGGTCACAAAATCACATGGGCCATCCCCTTCTCTTTCTGCCAGATGTGAGGACTCCAGGGATTTTATGGTGGATCTATAATTGCCTGGGATCCAAGTTCCTTCTATCTTTCTGTTCTTTATGTCTGGATTCTCTTATACAAGAGATAAACAAATCTTTATCTTATATAAGTAATTTTTACTGGGCCTCTCTACTGGCAGCTGAATAAAATTCCTCTCTGATCCAAGACATACAGCTGATTATTTAGAGATCTCTCCAGCTGTGTGATACAACTTGGGATGGGTACAGCTCTGTATGTGTGGGAAGGCGTGTGCTCCCATGGCAAGGGGTGACGAGTGGATGAGTGGGGACAGACAGGATAGATCAAGGGGTACGTCTTCACAGTAGTGGCTTTGCCTCATGACTAATGTGATGCATATGTCTGGCCACTGATTTCAACAGTAGTTGGAATTACAGAAGCACTGGGCGAATGAGCTGGAAACGCTCTTTTTCTTTTTGTTGGTGTGCTTGTATTTGGTATGTGTGGCTATGTGTGTGGCGTATGCACATTTGTACACAGATGTACACCCCCCCACACACACACAGGTTAGAGAGGTCAGAGGAAGACTTCAGGCATCCTTCTCTATGGCTCTTCTGCCTTATTTCTTGACTCAGAGTCTCTCATTGAACCTGAAACTTGCCATTTTATTCAGTTCGGCTGGCTGTCCAGAGAGTGGGAGCTGCCCTCCTGTCTCCTCCCCTCCAGCACTCCTGGGCACTGGGACTACAGGCATTGTGTGCAAGCCTGCTTGGTTCATGAGGGCAGGGGTGGAACTCAGGTCCTGGTGCTTGCATACAATCTGAGCTGTCTCCCCAGTTCCCAGAGGTGGAAACGATTCCAGCCACCTCACTCCCTGTCTTCTCTTCCATGCTCCACTCAGCATCCATTCTGCGTTCCTGCTATCCCTAGCAGCCCGGCTGTGTACTAGTCACTAGAAGGGCCTCTTGATTTCCCATTGCCCTTAAAGAGTGGGGCTGGAGAGATGGCTTAGTGGTTAATGCACTTGCTTGCACTGCAGAAAGACCAGAGTTCGATTCCCCAGTGCCCACATAAAGCCAGATGCACAAGGTGGCACATGTGTCTAGAGTTCTTTTGCAGTGGCTGGAGGCCCTGGTGGCCCTGGCATGCCCATTTTCTCTCTGTGTCTGCCTATGTCTCACTCTCTTTCAGAGAGAGAGAGATAAGCAAATAAAAATAGATAAAATATTAAATCTTCTCCTATCTTTTTTTTTTTTTTAGTTTTTAGAAGTAGGGTCTCGCTCTAGTCCAGGCTGACCTGGAATTCACTATCTAGTCTCAGGGTGGCCTAGAACTCACGGCGATCCTCCTACCTCTGACTCCCGAGTGCTGGGATTAAAGGCGTGTGCCACCAAGCCATAGACAAAATATTAAAAAAAAACTCAGTTAAACATGTCTACCATGACCAACAGTGGCTTCCATGGCCTCTCTCCACTTGTATCACTGCATTTACGGTGTCACCCTTGCTGGTGCTATTCCCGTCATGGCGCCACGAGACACATCTCTCTCTTTCTCTCTCTCTTCTCTTCTCTTTCTTACATTTACCGAATTATCTTGGGATCATTTTTTTTTTTGCTTTGCCCTTTTACAATATTTTCATTAATTGAGTCTCTAGCTCAAATGTTGTGTCTCCTCCAAAGCCTTAGCCCCACATTGTTTTCCTCATCACACTTTTCCCATCCGGACATCTAGTGGTTGAGGTGCTTGGCATGAGCCTTCTCTATTAGTTGGTCGGCTCCATAGGAAAGGCTTTGAGGCAGGTGGGGCTTGACATAAACTCTCTGAAACGAACTGAAGGTGGACCCTGGAGCATCTCAGAGCTGCTCTGAGTGGAAAGAAATGTCAAGCCATGGTACTGCTCAGCAGAAGGGGCAGGGTAGCTCAGTGGTAGAACTCTTGCCTAACCTGGAGCTTCTGCCTTGTCCATCCTGATATCACAAGTGCCCACAACAGTGCTTGGACCATCTGAGGTGCTTGATAAGTTATTGACAGGTAGACAAACAACCTATATTCAGATCTTGGTGGCTTTGAGGTCAGTATATCTCCATATAAGCACCACATATTATTGTCCCAAGTCATTGTTTCTGCATCATATTTTCATCCATAAGTACATATTATTTCAGATTTCAGAGCAGACAGAGGACAGATCTTCACTATTCCAAATACCCGACCACCAAACACAGAGAGCCTGAGAGAGTGCCCACAGCCCACTCATGCAGAGACATGGTTTACCACACACAGGGAGCCTGCCACACACAGAGGGAGGCAGAGCCCTGTGATGCCCTTGGCTGTGGACCTGCCCTTGCCTAAGGTTCAGGGAATTCCCTTGGCACGTCTTCACTTAAGCACACCAGCCTCTGCCTCCAGACAATGTGCTACTGTAAACAAGCCCTTCATTCAGGACACACCATTCAGCCAAGCACAACTGAGGCCTTTTCATTGTCTTTTCTTTATTCACAGATATTAACACTTATTCAGATGACTATTTTAAACTTAGAAGCCTAGAGTGTTAGGCTGGGGAGATGGGTCAGTGGTTAAAGGTGCTTGCTTGAAAGCCTGATGACCCAAGTTCCCAAGTTCCATTCTCCCCAGTGCCACGTAAAACTGGACACCAAGTAGCACTCAGGTCTGTAGTGCCTATGTGCACCTACTGCAATGGGAGAAGAGCCAGGAGACTTCAAGTTCAGAGGTCAGCAAGACTCAAAGATGCAGCAGCAACACAAGAGAGACCCTGTCTCAAAAGAAGACAGAAGGAGAAGACAAACTCCCCAAGGTTATCTTCTGACCTTCACACATGCTTTGGGTCTCTCTCTCTCTCTCTCTCTCTCTCTCTCTCTCTCTTTCTTCTTCTTCTTCTTCTTCTTCTTCTTCTTCTTCTTCTTCTTCTTCTTCTTCTTCTTCTTCTTCTTCTTCTTCTTCTTCTTCTCTGCCTATAGGGTTAAGCTTGAGAATCTGAAGTGTGTCTTAATAACAAATTCCAGTAGAGGCTGTTCAGAAAGTTCCTCCAGGGCATGAGGTTTTTAAATGGACATGAGCTGGCTGTGGTGGCACGCACTAGTAGGAAATTGCTGAAGAGGTAGAGGCAAGACGATTGAGACTTTGAGGACAGCCTGGGCTGTACATTTTGGGAGCCGGGGAGATAACTCCGTGATTAAAAGCACTTGCTTGAAATGGATATGAACATCCTTCAGGGTCTGCTGCTTATGGGCACCAGGACTCCACAAAATCCACATTCCTTGCTGTGGTAAGCCTTGGTACTGTTCCCCAAGTGCCTGTCCACTGTCCTCCAGCCATGCTAGGGTGCTGTATTAGTTTGTTGTTGTTTTTGTTGTTGTCGCTGTGACACAATGCCTGACAAAAGCAATCTATGGAAGGAGGAGTTTATTTCAACTTACAGTTCAAGAAGACACAGTCAGTCATGGCTGGTAAGGTGAGGAGCAGGTGCAGGAGGCAGATGGTTATATTCCATTTGCATTCAGTCAACAAAGAAGTGAACAGGAAGTGTGACCAGGCCATAGAGAACCTCCAGGCCCACTCCAAGTGGCCCACGTCCCCAGAGGCTCCGTCTCCTCAAGGTTCCACAACCTTTCCAAACAGAACCACCAGCTGGGGACCAAGCATTGAAACACATAAGCCTATAAGGGGACATTTCACATTCAAACCACGACAGATGCCCTGCCTCCCAAGGTAGATCTGACCATTGGATTTGCTCAGGACAATGAAATACAAATGGGAATGGGTTGGTTTTTATTGTGATAACTGAATGCCACAGGAGAATATAGGTCCTCATCCATGGGTTTTCTTAAGACGGAGTCTCTTACTGATTCCAGAGCTTTGGTGGTTGTGCAAGCCCCAGTAATTCTCCAGTCTCTGCTCCCCACAGACCTGGAGTTACAGATGTGTGTGACTACACCCAGCTGTTTATGTGTGTTCTGGCAGAATTGAACCCAGTGGTTTTAGGCATCCAACACACTGCTTCTAATGTACCACACTTTTTTTTGCCTCTGACATATCTACTGCACCAGCCATAATTATTACTGCTACTCTAAGAGGTTCTGCGTTTCGGCAGCCTATCATTCTCCAAGTTTTCAAATTCCAATGGCTCTGGCCCTGGCTCCTCATGTCCCTTTCTTGGGCTGTCTGTCTTTCTCCATCAATCCTGCTTCTGAGCACAGACCAGGAAGGAGGCAGCTCCTTGGAGCAACTTGCTGCCGACTTTCCCTATGGGATCTAGCCTTCCGTTCTTCTCAGAGGTAATGCATTTTCCTCAGGCCAGCAAAAGAGGAGATAATCAGTCTTGCTTTAAAATTCATGTTTGCGTCAAGATAATTCCTTTCCCCAGTTTCCTGGCCAGGCTTCAGTGAATGGCTGGAACTTCCTTTAAAATCTGATTCAAAATTCACCTCGTTCAGGGAACATTTCAGGATTGGTTGCACCTGAATTGATTCATTGCTTAGCTGTGGCCCCCAGTACTCAGCTCTTCAGGTCATTGTATTCACGCTCCCTTGTGACAGAACTTTTGTAACTATGTTCTTTGGATTCCTAGGCCCCCTTTTCAGCTAGATTTTACACGTGGGATTAGCAAAAAGAGTTTAGGATTAACAAAGGATCGATTAATCTTTCATTGAGAAACATTAAGATAGCTAACTTTTGAGACAATGAAGAAGTCATTTCTTTGAAATCTTCTCAGAAGCCCAATTTTCTCTTTCTTCAGGAGTTTGCCAAATATGCAGATCTACACATCACAAGAGTCCATTAAGCATTTTAAGAGCTATAGCTTATTTTTAAATTATATTTTCCATTGTAATTGCCTGTGATAATCATACATATATGCTTTTTTTTATTAAGTAGAAACTTTGTATGAACAACTTCTGTGTTGGTACCACTATTTCCCGTATTCCGTGGGCTTCAGGGCTGTGTTGTGTGAGCAGCATCAGGCATTGGCAGTGGGGGCAATGCCTCTGGATATTTCTTGCACCGTGACTATTACAATCTTTCTGCCCTCTCTTCTGCAAACTTCCCTGAGCCATGGTGGGTGAGTTTTAAGTGTACTTTAGTGTTGAGCTCTTAGCAGCTTCTAGAACATTTTGAGTGTCTCAGTGTCTGTCTTTATGACCCTGTCTCAGGATGTCGGGCTCACTGTTGAAGCGGCACTCTTGCCATCTCTCCCCTTTCTCTGTGGTTTCACCTGGGCCCCAGCTGCTGTGATGTAAGTGGCTCATCTCCTGCCCAAGCAGTCAGCTATCATTTCTGGTCTTGTTGGTAAAGTCAGTTGCCCATAGTTTTTACTGCCTTCTGAAAGAGAAAAATAGTTTCTCCAGTGAAGAGTGAGATCAGCATAGGTCAAATGGGATAAGCATTGTTAGTTTGGAGAGATTATAATGTATGTAACATCTCTTTAGGCTCAGGGTTAGTGGGAGATTCCCCTTGGAGTCTGGATTCTTGGTCTCCATAGGATATAGGTTCCTTGCCACTGGGTGGATCTCTTAGTCTATCAGAGAGCCTTTGATTACCCACCTAGGTTGAGTGCCACAATCAGACATATTTATAGGGTACAGCATATTTCAATATATGAATAGATTCAATATATATATTGAGTCAAATTATGATAGTTAGCATCTCCATGTTGTTGTAGTCAGCTCACACTGCTGGGATGAACTGCCAATCCAGGCATGATTTATAGGATGAAGAAGAGATTTATTGAAGCTTACAGATCCACGTAGAGAGAGAAGACCCACCACCACCAACTCCAAAGTCAAGCACACTCAAGCAGCCAAACTGCAGGAACTCCAGGCAGCACTGTGATTACAGTCTGCATACCCTGTCTGTATATGTATGGCTGGAATTCCAGATTCACCCCCAGAAACATCTTAGAGCCAGACTCTATGACCTGCCCAAGGTGACACCTCTTTTAAGTTACAAGCTTTCACAAACGCATGAATCAATTAGGGGACATCCGTTCAAACTACCACACTTGTCTATAAATTCTTTCTCGTTTTGCATATGCATATGTATATATGTATGTATACTCTATGAAGGGTAGAAGGGTGGAGAGACAGAGGGAGAGTTGGGTAAGGTATGGTGTGTATGCACGCACATGATTATGTATGTATATTAGTAGGAAAACCAGAGGTTAACATTGGGTGTCTTCCTCTATTACTTCTCCACATTATTTTTAGGTTGTCCATGGATTTCTCTGCCTTCTGAAAGATAAAAACAGATTCTCTAGTGGTCTCTTACTGAGCCCAGAGCTCACTGATTTGGTTAGCCCAGCTGGCCAGTGAGCCCTAAAATCCTGTGTCCATGGGATTATGGGAATGCACCATCTGTCATGGTTGGTCCAGGTGTCCCTCACAAACAAATGTTTCCTGAATGATAGATCCCCAGCTGACCTTTATTTGTTTTTTCCTCTTTTTTTAATGTTTTGGTATATGTATGCCTGTTGTATGCACATGTGTATATGTACTTGTGTGTGCCCATGCATGTGCATGTGAAGATGTTGAGTGTCCTCCTGGTCACTCTTCTGCCTTATTTCCCTCAGATAGTCTGTCAGGGAACCCATTTATTTTTCAGCTAGTCCTACTGAAGGGACGCCCAGTGAGCCTACTGTCCCTGCCCACCTGAGCACAGGTGTCACAGGCATGTAGGTAGTGGGGATTGAGCTCAGGCCTTCATGCTGTCTTACCCACTGAGTATTTCCCAAAATGCATCTCTTGCAGTTAACCTTCTCGTTGCTGCACAGAAAAGAACTCAACCAAAAGCAGCTTGTGGAGGAATGGGTTTATTGTGGCTGACAGACTGGAGGGAAAGCTCCATGATGGCAGGGAAAACGATGGCATGAGCAGAGGGTGGACATCACCTCCACCACAGCACTGTAAACAGCAGCAGGAAAGTGTGCCAAACACTGGCAAGGGGAAGCTGGCCATGACACCACCTAAGCCCACTCCCAATAACACACCTCAACCAGGT